>PVIA01009612.1:0-59478 GCA_004024845.1 Tonatia bakeri
GAGTCTCATTCCAGAGGCCTTTACGTGGTCAGCACCTATCTTAGGTCCATTCTCTATCTTAGAGAATTATTACCCGTCATTGGTTAACTGATCAAGCATTAAAGGCCAGGCACAGAACAGGTAGTGAGTGTTCATGCCAGGGGAATAAGTTTTGTCTCCTTAGTGGCTCCTGGTCCGGAGGTCTCTCACTCAGCCTAAGTCACAGGGGGTCACAGCTTCCTGAGACCAAGCAGGGTGGCCCTCAACAGAAGGTCATTAGATCTCAGATGAAAGGTAAGACTGAGGTCAGACCCATCACTGGATTATTAAGTGATATAAGCCAACAGTGTTCTTTATATCACTAAACAGTTTAAATCAGGTTTTAGATTACTTATTACTATAGCAGAGAGGAAAATCAGATCAATTCCTCACACTATTATTTTTATTTCTTTAATTTCTAAATTGAAGATTAAATGATTTATATTTAGACATACCAACAACTGAAACAGCTAACAAACAAAAACTGTTGCAGAAAAATTATGGAAGAAGATTTCTAAAATTAAAACTTTGAAAAATCTTTCTTTGCCTTACTCTGACAATAGTAACATAAAGGAAAATATCACATTAAAAAAATCAGCTTCAAAAGGTACTACAAACAAACCTGAAAGATCCCTTAATGAGGGCAATATTTTAAAAAGGCAAAGTGCCAATTTCATGAGCAAAAAAGCGCTCCAACAAATCAAGAAAAATGAGATAAATAGATGTAAAAGTGAGCCATATATTTAAAAGAACACAATAGTAAATAAAGGCAAATAAAAGTAAACTATTTAATTTAAAATAAATAGAATATTTTATTTTAACTACCAGATTTATTAACATTAACAAAAAATTAACAACATTATTATGGCACAGTTTGGTAAAAAAACAATCATTTTAGAGGATATACCATATGCTGTAACCATTTGAAACAATTTAATAATATGCTGCTTATAAAAATATATGATATAATCTAATAAGCACGTATACATATAAAAAGCATATGAAAGTACTTGGAATAATTACAAAATGTTTATTTCAATATTCTTGAAAATTGCAAAAATATTTAAAGGAAACAATAAAAATTGTCATGAATTACAGTGTTTTATAGTATTTAACTGAGGTTGTAAAACTTCAGGAATATACTACAAAATAAATAATAGTGATTATTTTGCAAATTGTGAAATGATAACATACTTTCACTTTGTATATATGTATTATTATAATTTTAAAAATTGCAACTTGCATAGGACTTTTTTTTTAAGATTTTATTTATTTATTTTTAGAGAGGGAAGGGAGGGAGAGAGAGAGAGAGAAACATCAATGTGCAGTTGCTGAGGGCCATGGCCTGCAACCCAGGCATGTGCCTGACTGGGAATCTTACCTGCAACGCATTGGTTCACAGCCCACGCTCAATCCACTGAGCTACGCCAGCCAGGGCTACCATAGGACATTTTTAAATTATGTTTATATGTTCTTTGATGTATTTATTTTTAAATAATATGCTATCACAAAAATTTCTTCATCAATTTAAAAAATCATGTTGATGTTATTTTTTGTTCAGTAAAGACTTACTAACAGTGGTCACAGTAGTTGCATACTCCCTCATATTAGTTTCCCAATGTGTATGTGGGAGGGAGGGCTTTGTATGTGTTCCCACACATGAGATTTAGTGGGAATGACATGTTCTATTATTGAAATGTGTAAGCTATTACTCCATTGTCTTTCAGATACAGAGTCTAAAATATCATTGTTCCCTGACTGGTGTGGCTCAGTGGATTGGGTGTTGTCCCACAAACCAAAAGGTCACCTCCCAGTCAGGGCACATGGCCAGGTCCCCAGGCAACTGATCAATGTTTCTCTCTTGCACAATGATATTTCTCTCCCTCTCTTCTCCTCTCTCTACAAATAAATAAATCTTTAAAAAATATCATTGTGACTTATTTTATTGTGATGTTTATTGTGGGGTGGCTCTGCCCACAGGGCCCCCCCAGCCACCACAGATGAGAATAACTCTACCAAGACATGATCTGCTTGGGGAGGAAAGGTGGACAATCTCTCACAGAAGGGCCAAGTGCCTGTTCCTCAATGGGCTTTTACTGGGTTCGTTTACACAGGAATTCAGGTAAAGCTCTTTAATCATTGCCAGGAAGTAAGGATCAAACAAAGAACTCTGAGGGCTTATTTTGAGTCAGGGTCAGAGAGCTAAAGAACTGTAAAACTCTGAGGAACAAACTTACTTCTTGTTTTGACCCTTATCATTTAACTGAGGGCATTCTAAACAACGCAGGTTTCACAGGATTTTACATATTCTTTCTGAGGTCTGATTGCCCAAGGAACCTGCCCTTTCCAGCATAGAGCTGCACCACCCTCTGTCATTGTTTCAGGCTTAGGTGGAGCAAGGGAAGTAAGACAGATAAGAGATTAGAAGATTTCTCACAGACCATGAGCACTCAGGCTTTGTCAAAGTCGAGGGGCGAGGGTCCATCACCCCCTTTTGCTGTAGCCCCCGAAGTCCTTTCTTGGGGGCCTCCCACGTGATCGTGCCTGTCTTAGGTCATTCTCCCCTTGGGGAATCTTACCCATCATTAGCTAACTGACCAAGCATTGGGGACCAGGTAGGGTGAAGTAAAAGGAGCAGAAGCAGTGATCCTGCCAGGGAGATAAGCTTTTGTCTCCTTGCTGGCTTACGGTCGAAGGTCGCTCCCTCAGCCTTAGCCTTGGTGGGGGTTACAGCTTCTGAAACCAGGCAGGGTGGTTCCCAACAGTTTATTTTTTGTTCATTTTATTTATTGCCTATATTTATGAAATAATTTGGGATGTTTTACTCATTTCAGATATTTTGACTTTATATGATGCTATACTTGACTCCTTACTTCCTTCTTTCTTCCTTCCTTTCTTCCTTCCTACTCTCCTCCCCACCCTTCTTCCTTCCTTCCTTATTTTTTATCTATCTTAAATTTTCTGAGAGCTGGAAATAGGTGGATATTTAAAATATGGAGATTTATTCTTTTATTAAATCTGGAAATTTTAACAATGATTTATTTGTTCATATTTTTCCTGCATTTACTCTCTTTGCAAAGTAGTCCTATTGGTGGATGGAGTCACCAGAGCATAGAGCTGGGGAGGGCTTCCTCAGATACTGACTCCTCAACATTGTGTCGAACTCAAAATGAAGTATTGACAAGGGTCTGAAGCCTGATGATTGCCTACACTCAGAGCTCAGATAAATTCCCTTCACCAGCAACCATCTCAGTCTCCACAAAGCTGATACTTACTACCCCTTTCAACTCTCCACAGGTTCCCAAATTTCCAGCCCTAAGGCCAGCCTTAAATTTTGCTCATGATGATCTCTGATTTAGGCTGCCTTAAAGAGCTGATGTCCAGTCACTTTTCCTTTCTGTTCTTATTCTACCTTTACTGGATTGCCATCTCAGTCTTTATGCCCAGCAGTACAAAAACCTCATGTTGCTTCTTTCCTCCCACAATAGAGGTTGATTTCTTATTTAAAAAAAAAAAGGCCCAGAACTCAGATGGATAAAAGCCTCTTTAGCCTCTACCACCTTCAGCTTGACAGAGGAACATTTTGCTTTCACTATTAAATACAAGTTGAAAAAGTCAGTTTCTGTCTACTTCAATCTGAGGAAACAAGTCAACCAGCACTGCTGGGACTTTTTTCTTTTTTCTATTTCAGACATTCATTTGAAAGAACAAGGGCATGGATGCTTGAATAGGAAAACTATGAAGTAGTCGGAATTGTTCTTTCTATATGATTATATACCACTTGAAATATATATGTAAAATAATAGCTACAAAAACAGCAAAAGAGCTTTTCTATTAAATATCAGTATATTATATTAAATATAATATATTAACTATCTGTAAAAATTAAAATATTTTAAAGATAGTTCTTAGAATCAATTTTGAATTGACAATCTAATGAAGTTTTTTAAAAATATGTCTACTTAAAGTCACAATTAGCTGCCAGTTTTGAAGTGGAGTTTTATCTATAGTCATAACTCCATTGTCAAAGAAGTAAGTTTGGTGTTAAGAACAGGAAAAATTTTATCTATTCATAAACCCATTTGTTTATTAAATATTCATTAAGCACTGTTTTTGTTAAGCATTGTATTAACCAAATTGATATGAGCTCTTATAGAATTGTGTTTCAGTGTGGAAACATACAAATTATATTAAATATAATTAATATTTAATTATCAATAATCTATATACAAACATTAATAGACATTAACATATATCATATACACAAACACACGTACATAAGTAATTAACTGTAAAGTTCAAAGACAAGATACCTTATTCTAAATATATAAAAAAAAGATAAAAATTGGAGACTTTTGTGCTGACATTAGAATTTTAGGTTGATACTGTTTAGGGTAGAAACTTATACCCTTTTTAAAATATTTATTTCACTTATGAGTTATAGTTGATATATTATATTAATTTCAGGTATACAATATTAGAGGTAGACATTTATGTAGTTTATGAAGTGATAAGTCTGATAAATTAGTACCCATCTGACACCATACATAGTTGTCATAATATTATTGACTATATTCTCTATGCTGTACTTATAATTCTTAATCCCTTCCCCCTTTCACCCATCTCTTCAACCCCTCTTCTAACAATTGTCAAAATGTTCTCTGTATCTATGAGTTTGTTTGTTTTGTTTGTTCACTTATTTTTTTTATTTATTTATAAAAAAGACCCATTATCACTGTCTGAGTATCAGCTTTTGAAGAAGAAAAGACTTCAGACTTTCCAGATGTCATACACATCAAAACTAGCTCATATCTCTTAACATTACAAGCCTTAGCTCAATCAAATTCATCTGTTATCTGGTTCCTAGTAAAGGTGATCAGTGAGAATTTCACTGTGTGTAACCTGTGGAAATTCTGTTAACAAATCACAAGCTCTTTAATAACATTTTTAAAAATGGCAGGCATGGTAAGAATCTAATACCTTTAAAATCCTTCTTTTATTCAGATGATTCTTTTTTAGGGTACAGCAACTCTAATCAACCAAATGACTATGGTGTAGGAATTATTTTGTTAGATAATTCCCACAATCTTGTCAAATTATTTTCAGTTCCTTTTATAGTCCATTTGTCTATTTTCTTTCATATTTTCTCATTGAACAAAAGTTTTTCAGTGTATTAAAAGTGGAGTTTCCAAGTTTGAAAACTGTCATGTTTGAATTGCATCATTTGCAGCTCTATCAGCAAAATTATTGCCTTTAGAAATGTTGTCCCTACGCCATGTGTGAGCTCTATAATGAATTACTGATATCTGAAAAGGCTATTATAAAGTTTCTAAGAGAGCAGCTGTAAATTTTTCATGAGATATTTTAATTCTCATTTTAGTAGAAAACACTCTATTTTAATTTATTTTTTCCTGTGGCAGGAAAGAAACCAAAGAAACATTTATTTATAAATCTATGCTTTTGTGTTTTTAATAATTAGATAAAATAGTAGGAGAGTTTCAAAATCTTGAGGTATACTTTGATATAAATACTGGACTACTTCATAAGCAAAGGCAAATAAAAATTTAGACTGGTCCATTAGAGTACATAATGGGAAGGAGGAAGAAAAGAAGAAAAGGAGGGAGGAGGGGATTGCAGAGAAAACATTAATTACAGAGATCCATTGAAAACAATGGCACCAAAGTCAGAAGTCAGAATAGTTCAGAATATTTCCAGGGTTAGAGACTACAGAGATTAGTGGCTAAGATTGTCTACAAAATCTATAGAGTGGTTGACCATCTTTACTAAATTTATATCATCCTTCTTTATTGGAAGTGTGGGAGCATTATAAAAGTGAGTGCCCCTTTTAGTTATTCCTTGTCTTTCTAATTGTTCAATAGTCAGTTTTATTTCTTTTAACTGCGAACTGAACAAATACTAGTTTACATATAGCCATTACCTGTCTTTTTTGTAGACTGTTTTTATTAGTCCTACATCTCAAATTAAACCTTATCATTATTCCCTAGGGCTTTCCATTTATTTCAGATCAAGATGTCTTTCCAACAAAATATGAGACTGTCACTCCCTACCATGCTCCTAGTGAATATTTGTCTTTTGTTGTTGTTGCTATTTTTTTTTTTAATAAGGCACACAATACCCAACTCTAGTGCTTTTTCCCCAGAGTTCCACAGACACTCCATCCAGGGTACAGAATATAATCATCTTTAAATTGCACCTCAGATGTCTCCTGTAAATTATCTGAGATTTACAGGAGAATCAAGAGAAAGTAAGACTGTGTCTTTCTCAGTAAGAGAACCTACTTACATGGGAACAGTGGTTGAAAAGGAAAAAGCTGAAGGTTGACTCAAAATACTAACAACCTGTGCTGATCTTTACCAAATGGAAAGCAAGAATATCTGAGGAAATTCCAGAATAAGTAACACCAGTATCTATCAGAAGAGATAAGGGTAAATAAGCCTGAGGAAAAATTATTGATGTGTATGTTTCAAAACTTTCTATTTTAAAGATTCCCTCAACCTGTCAGTGTTGAACCATTTGACAATTATCTCATAGCTGAGAATTTTGTCCTTCTAGGCTTTCCTACTCCTCTTGTTTTCTGTAATTCCTACATCCTGCATTTCTTTTCTATGATCCTTCTAATATCTTTGTTTCTTGAAACAGTGACATACAGTACCCCTTCTTCCTTTCTTGTCTTTATAAACTGACCAGAGTTTAGGACCATTCCCTTTATTAAAGGGTGCCATCTGAGCACCAGTTTAGCAGTCTTTTTTTCCCTTTCCCTAGATTGTCCTAAAACTAAGTGCCTGATGGCAGGATTAGAGTCATTTCTGTCCTTGCCATTCTTCCATCCCGACTTGGGTTTGGGTAGTCTGCAGGAGAACCCAGACAAAAATTGAAAAGACTAGAGCACAATTTTGATCTGTCCCGAGGTCCATGCCAGTGAATTCTGCACTGCAACTAAGTGGTAATGTAAATCAGTGGGGAACTCCGTCATCTTCTCAGTACACCACTGTATCTTCTCCTAGCTTACCTTTACTGAAAAGGCTTCCAGTAATATCATTAGCAATCCCTCTTGATGGCTTTCTAATGTCCTTAGTTCTCCCACAGCTATGGGAGGTGGTAATGGTCAGCTTTCCTTAGTGACAGTATTCCTCAGTGTCATGATCTTGTGGACTTTAATGTGCTTCTTTCATCAACAGAGTGTAGTTGGCTGGCAGTTGAATTCCATTCAGTATCCATCTCCATGCCTGGGGGCTGTAAACTAGAAACATGCTTTGGAGTAATTCCGCAAAGAGAAAAGAAGCTTTTAAATGACTAATATTTATTGGTGAGAAAGGCAGATGGATAGCTCTAAAATCTGGGCAGCTCCTCAGTGTCACCAGCTTTGATGATCCAAATTTGAAAGGCTGATTTTATAGCCAAAAGCAGGTCCTGACGCTATGAAAGCCAATACTTGAGAGGCAGGTGCTGGTGTAAAAGAAAGTGGTTTATTTTCAAGTGCCAGCCATCTGGAAGATAGGGGACATGTCTGAAAGCCCATGTCCTGGGAAGATGGGGAGCTCAGGTCTTAAAGTTTATCTCTACCTCTCAGTGGAGGCAGAAACTTTCACAAGGGGGAGAGGAAAACAGAACAAAGAGATCAATGAAGGTGGTTAAAAAGTTCTCCACCTGTAGATTAGCACAGTCCATTCTGATAAGGCAAATAATGGCTCGGGGGCCATCATCCTGGTTTAGCCACCCTGGCCTCATGTCATCCTGACTTCACAGGTGAAGGTCTGCAAATCTCCCAAAGCTGAGATGCTTGAAGGTGGAAGTCTATATCTTTTGAGCATTTAGTTCCTGGGATTCTTAAACAAACCTGCTGTTGTTCTATACACTATGTATTTGTCAAAATCAGCACTTCCAGAAACTATGTCAAAAGAATGGTGGAGTGGGTTGCAATTTCCCACCATTACAATTCTATGGTTACAATTTTCCATAAATGAGCCATGAAAAACACAAATTAATAACACTCTGGTTGTCTTTCTCTTATTTATCAGCTTAATACCTTGTTTATTTGTCTTAGTTCAGCTACTCCCCATCATGTTGCCTTCTTCTGAGGACACAGCTTTTACCAAATTTTCAGTCATTCCATGGTCAGGCTCTTTCATCATGTCTGCTTCCTGACTACAAACTGTATGAATGATAAGAGACTCCTTTAGGTGAAATACGGGCCAAGATGTGAAACAGATTCAGGGTTAATCTACCAGGCACACATGCCAGGTCTTCAAACAGAGCAGGTAATGCATTACCAGCTAAAGAAGTTGTGCTCTCATCTATCCTTGGGGAGGCATTTATGTTAATTCATACAAATTAAGGGAACTGTCTTTAGTACATTGCAAGACTGGATTTTCATATACCCATTTCATATGTGATAGAAAGATAATAGTTTATTATTTTTAACATTTTATTGTTGTTTAAGTATTGTTTTCTGCTCCCCCCACCACACCCCACAGATAATAGCTTACTAAGAGGCCAACCAGTAGGCAACCTTCTTGACTTCCCGTGTTTTCAAACGATAGATGATCCTAATTGGATTTTACAGTCTTACTTCTTATGTTTTTTTTTTTTTTTAATGGTAAAATCTTGACTTTAGAGAGGTTAGAGAGGGTGGTTCATCTGCCTAGTATTCCCAAAGATTAGAGAGACAAAAGGAAGACTTAAAAAAATAATAATTTAGGGTTTTACTTGACTGTTTTGTGGACACTGATTATCACCCAGTTCATTCAATTCAGAAACTAGCATAAAACTTCTCCATAAATGTATAATTAAAAAAAAAATCAATTTTATTATTGAATAAGCATTTAACCAGAATGTAGTGGTCATCATACTTAATTGCAAGGAAATTGCCAAGACAGAAAGAAATCACAGCTTTTTATAGCCAAGCAGATCCCACCCATTACATCTATGTTTTCAAGATAAACAATAACTAGCCTTTCGAGTAATAGGACTTGACAGTACCATTTGTCACACTTACATCCTAAATCCACTTGGTAATTGGCATGAACATTGGCATTAGCTAATTGACTTGATGTTTTTTATAATGCTGACATCTTGTATAGGGCCACGGGGAATGAGGCAAATGATTTTGGACTTTAGTGTGGAGTTGGTGTTCATCTAGTCAGGAGCAAAAGAGATTTGAGATTTATTGTTACTATGGTTACCCTCAGTGCTCCACAGACATCTACTTCCTTTGGTAGCATATTTGGGATGGAGGTTACTGAGCTAGAAGCTCTTTCCTCAGTGTCCACTTCACCCTTGGCATTTAGTCTTCTCTTTGCACTATACCTCAAAGAAAATATCTGGTTCTTTCAGTGCTTCCTGCTGTATTTGATGATTATTTTTATACAAAGCATGTTCACTTTCTGGTAAGTCTGCATGGATTAAGCTTGGATTTTAGAAAGACACTGTGTCCCTGAGTATAGGATACATGGCTTTCACCATTATCTTGTTCTACTTCAGCTATAATGCTGGGCTTAGCACATATTTCTTCTCACAGCATGAGCAGGGAGGTTTTTTTCAGTCTTTCTCCAACTGCAATGGGTTTTCATCAGCGCCCTGAGGACAACAATTTTTGTGAAAGGGAAAAAAAACTCTTGACTTCACCCTTAATCTCATGGCTTTCTTTCTTTTTTTCTCTCTTTCTTTTTTTGACTTTAAATCTTGTATTATAAAGCAGTACTTTCATAGAAGTGATCATAAGTGCATTGAATAAGTGTTTTTCCAAGTTCATAAAAACTCCAAAGCTATTATTTTAGAATCCCAAAGAACAGCTTAACAATACAAAGTGAAAATAATCTACAGTTGCTCTTCATATTGCAAGAGAATTTACGACTTGTTTTTCAATAGTAGAAATAAAGAAGAGGGGCCCAGAAGCAGCACTGTTTCCAGTTTGGCACCAGGAGGAGAACTTTCTCAGCATTCTCCTTAACCACAATTCTTATAACAGACTTATTTTTTTCATTAAATAATGTTCATATTTTTGATTTGAGGAAAATCATGACACCTATAGCCATCGCAATTTGAAGGTTTCATCACAGTCCATGGATATTTTTGAGAAAAAGAAATTTCATGATACTGTAATGAGTTTATATGATAGGAGATGTACCCGAACATTTGTGGTTTGTCTGTTGCTCAGCACGATTACATTCAAGCATCGTGTTTCATTTATATAACTACTTACATACCCAGAATCTTATTCAGAGCCTAGAAGTAAACTATTGTTTGTATCATCATCACTGGAATTTCTATGAGTCGTTTTGATCTAACACTTTATCTGCTGCCAAAAATCCCCTTCCTTATTTTAATTCAGTTTCTTGCCTTTGGTGCTTATTGTAAAATATCCTCTCATTTTTTTCTCCCTCTCATGAAACAGCTGTCATCAACTAGAAGTATATACTTACCAGCAGTTATGTTTTATTCATTTCCTAGAAAAACTCAAGTTAAATATCATTATAATTTATAATTATATTCTTCTTCTATATGAGTATTATATACCCTCAGGACTTATTGATCTATTCTAGAACATCTGACATTATTGGATGTCTCATTATATATTACATAATACAAATTTTATTAAATATATTAGCATGATGTGCAATAACTGATACTATGAATCACAAAACATTTCTTAGCAGCTATTTTTAATAGTAGACATGAGCATAATTTAATTATGTAAATGCAAATTACTAACAAATATCTAACTTGATAAAACATAATGCATTAACCATCTGTAATATTAAATATTGTTAGAATTGTGCCTCAAAATAATGTGATCATCATTCAGGGTGAATATGCATTTGAGACAATTGAGTTTCAGAAAGAAATACAATTATTTTAAAACACATTAGTGGAAGAGATTGCAACAAAATTCAAAATTACTTACTAAAATATATAAACCAACATGTTTCAACTGCTGTTGTCACTTGAAATCCTTAATTAATGTATGTAGAAATATAGGAAGTTTCAGCACCACATCCTTATTTGTAAATGATTGCTTTTCTTCTGCTGTAGATGTGACCAGCTACAATATAAGTAAGTATATGGAAGTATCAGAAGTGATGTCATCTGTTCTTATTTGAAAAGGTATTATTTCCTTTTGTTGTCAGTAGATGACCCCTTTTGTTTTTCCTCTAACATTTGTTCCCCTGATATATCATAAATGTTAGTAAGACTTCTGAGAAAGCATACTATTAATACACGCAGAGACATGCATGCTAACAACAAAGAAAGACAAAATAATTGATGAATGGTATTTCGAGGATGATGTAAATAGTATAGGTATTAATTTAGTGCAAATGTTTTGGTTTCTACCACATATAATGTCATACTAGACAATGAACAAACATGAAAACTAGAAGGGTATTTCAAGGATCTTAGAATTTAATGAGGTCATAAATATTTTTTTCCCAGGAGGAACTATAAAATATCATGAAATTAAACTCAATTAAAAAGTTAGCTTACTATTATTCATATTTTTAATGGTTGTTCTGAATCCAAGATTACTAATCTAAACATATTTCTAATGACATAAAATCCAAGTTAATCAACAAGAACTTCACTAATAGAATGTAGCTTTCATCTATTATGGGCTTAAATATCAATATTGGCTATCACTTTTCCAAATGTTTTCTTAGAAGCACAAAATCCTTGAACTCTCATTAATAAAACAAATATTTTAAAGCTGACTGATGACTTAACTGGATTTCACTCACTGTCTCATACCTGATTTTAGAGAGTTATATATGATTCAAGAGGTTACATGTGAACATCTGGACAATGAAAAACATCAGCCACAGGGGAGACATACGTAAAACTGTAAGAAGATAACCCAGGCTGGATGGGGGAAAGACATATAATTTAACTATATTATTTGTGTAAAGCTTCTACTCTTATATCTATGACACATGACATATAACAAAAAGGAAAACAAATGACTTCTCTGAGATAGTAAGACATAAATTCTGAAACAAAGCAAAGTTTTTAACTTTGGCTAAGAATCTGAATATAGGATCACCTTGTTAAATACATGTTAATAATTTTCAAAATTGAGAATTCTCAAACACTGAGTACTTGGGGTAAAGAAAGGTGGCATTTGTTGATTTTGTTTTCTTGAAATGGATCATCATTATTCACCTGCACTGTTATAGTGAGCAACTTTGGCTAGATTTTGACGAGTCATCTGTATTTTTGTCTAAACTTTCATTAATGTGATTCATCAATCTTTAACTCCATTATTGCTTCATTTGTGCTTGACATTTTATAGATTCCTACCTAATGTTTATATTCTGAACCCTTTTTGAAATTTCGCCTGTGCTGTATCAGCCTTTGAAAAATATATGTCACAGAAAAAATAGCTGAGTCATTTACCTACACTCCTTGTGTGGGAAGTACACTGGGGCTGAAATGAAAATATTTTATCCCAATCATTGATTTGTTACTTAGGGTGGTAGGAACTGACACCAAATAAACTTCTGAATCTTAGTTCCATCCCTAACAAATTGAAATTAACAATATATTTTTCAAAATAACCTGCCACATTGTCAACACAAATAGAACTCTATTTTTTTGCAAATGTAAAAAGCCTGGCTCACCCACAGGACCAAATCAGTCAATGGTAAGTTGACACGAAGCCACTTAAAAACTAATAAAAAATTCCATCATCAGGAAGTTTTTCTCTATTTTTGGTTGTTTTTCATAATATAGGAAATTCTTCTACATAATGGACTTAATTTTTTAAATAAATCACAGTAATGTATAAATCAAGAAATTTTTAATAAATAAAAGTATTTGCTTATTCATATTCCATCTACTTCCAAAAAGCAAATTAGTGGATGTATCATAAAAATGTAATGCAACAAGATCAGATGCTATTAATAAAACATAAATACAATTTGTAAAAGAAGAGAAAAAGAAATATAGGGAATTTTGAAAGCAGAGTGGTACAACAGCCAAGTACAAATTATCTCTGAGTTGTATGACAGAGGGATATAACCAGGAAGTCTTGGGCTCCATTTTTAAATTGCATATGAGAGACTAGTCAGTTAATTTAAAAAATCATAAGCATGTTAATCATTTGTTTCTAACTCCCTGGGATTTTAGTTCCCCATAGTAAGATGCTCAGTGCCAGGACAGAGTGACTGGTTTGGGAAGCCGCCAGCAGTTTGCACAAGGGGTCTCACGAGAGACTAGCACACAGTGGCTTTACAGCCAGACGGCCAGGCTGGACAGCTGACTCTGCCCCTTCCTTACCTCTACAACCTTGAGAACTTATTACTGTCTCTATGCCTCTGCTTTGGTACCTGCAAAGGCCCTCACAAAGTCTACCTGGTAGTCACTGATCAATTTCAGTGTTAGCTATTTTTTTTATTAAGTTATAGTACCATGAAACTTTTCTTTTAGAAAAGTCAATATAGATACCTCAGTAAAACAAATGTGTATTGATTACCCACATACTGTTGGGAAAAAAACTGTGAAGTCATTTTAAATCTGGGTGCAGGTGCACACAGCTAGTTATGTGTTTTAATGATATAAGATGCATGTATCATCCTGATTACAATTTCAAAAAAGGGAGACAATTTTCTTACTATAAAGTAATCAGTGTGAATGTGTGTGTGTAGGCAGTAGTGAGGAGCGCCTCTCCACCTCCTCCCTCCACTTCTGCTCCTGCACATGCAGGTTTTTAAAAAGTGCATGATTGAGGTCATACTGAAAAATTTGTTGGGGATGAAAAGGATTGCCTTACTTGAACCTTAATGTCTATTATTAGATGTTATCCCAGGAAACCAAAATATAGGAGCAAATATGAGAGAATCTTGAGAAGACTTGAGCCAGTTCTCAGGGGAGCTGCCATGCTAACAGTAAGCAGTATATTGATCTAGACCAGAGTGTCTAAAGTATAGATGCAAATTTAAATCACCTGATGAGTTTTTAAATATCAGTTTCTTAACCATACTCTCAAAAATATTTGGATTTAATTGGTACGGATTGGCATAAGGATATTGCTATTTTTCAAAAGCTGGAGTAAACTTGATGACTATTTCCCTGAACGACTCAGGATGGTGAAGGTAAAAGCAGCAAAAACTGATGCAAGAACAACTTTTTTTTTCACTTTTTACTTTCAGCAACAGAAACCTACATTTATCATTTTGGAGTGCGTAAGCAAATACAAGAGAGGTTTCAGCATATCTGGTGAAAATAATTCCAAACGAATAATTCTCAAAATAGTGCCAATGATACAGTACCTTATTTAGCATTTCAAAGTGGTTGAGTAGTAAATACCAGACACCCATGTCTATATTATTTTGTTTGCAACCCCAGAATTATGTTTTTGTCTGAGTTAGCTGAATAATGGCTTAGTTTCTTATATGCAGCGTGAGACAAAAGAAGACTTACAGTTGTGAGCACAAGAAACACAGTTTATTCTTGGATTATTATTTATTAATTACTGTATTATTTTCCATACAAACAACTGTATAACTACTTTTGCCCCACTATATATATATAATCACAAACATTTACTAAAATAACTCCTTTCAGACTGTTTTAATATTGATTTAAAAATAAAAATATATTTTCAATTATACTAAAACTTTTACCTTGATAAACAATATAAAACATGACATAATGTTCCTTGGTTGATGATGATACACCTCCAAGGTAAAGGATAGAATATTTTATAAAACTCAATAGATAGATGATCATATCAAATTCATCTTTAAATCACTTAAGGACTTAGATATGTACCCAATTTCAAAGGGTTTTTGGAATAGAGCACTGACTGTTTTTCTCTGTCTTATAAAGTGAGTAAAGTGAGTAGGCTTACGCAGGATCTAATGTCAAAGCCGTGTTACACAGGTTGTATCAAAAGAAAAGGAGCAATTAGCACAACTAGCAAAGGAAGAATTCTCTCAGAGGTAAATAGTGCAGAATATCTTTATACATTGAAATTCTAACCATCAGAAAAAATTACTTTTAAAAGGAAATTATAACTTAGGCCTTAGTGTGGCTTGTCATAGAAAAAGAACTATAAATTATGAATACATGGTGCGTAAAATTGTACCTTTTATATCTTTTAATACTGTGCTTACCACTGATAGTCAATCCAATTTTGGGTTTAGTCTTCAATTCTTCAAAGAATGCCCAATAAATGCTAAATAAATAAATAAACAAATAAATAAATAAATACAAGTGGTTTCACTTACTTGTTTTATCTAGTCACTTCTCATAGTAATTACCAACCATCAGCTCTGTAATTCAATATAAATCATTTTTTAGTAAATCATAAGAAAAAATAAAATGTATAATAAGTATTGAACTTTGTTTAAATTTGACCCAACCAAATATGTACATTTTGCTTTCCTCTCAATGACTTCAACAATAGTATTTTGATATTTTGTTACTTGAATAATATCACTGAGAGCTTCTGATGGAACAGGGAAAAATCTTAAAGACATCATTCTCCACTCGGACTCAATACCCGGTTCCTTTGTATCTCTTACTTTTTCATCTAGCCCTCCCTACACCCCAGAGCCTTTGTTCTTAGGTCCCTCAACAGTGCAATAACCACTGACCCACCTGCCCTTTGCCAGGTGCACTGTTTTATAAAGAAATAGTAGAAGGAGATGTTTCCTCCAGTTTTACAGTCTTGCTGCTTACAACATTATAGTAAGTGATGAAAGGTTTCACTCTCATTTTTGGCCTGCTGCTCTGACAAATGACAGTGCATTCTCTCTCTCTCTCTCTCTCCCTCTCTCTCTCTCTCTCTCTCCCTCTCTCTCTCTCTCTCCTCTTTACCTTTCCCTCTTTCTCTCTCCTTCTCTCTTTCCCAGCTCAGCCAACCTCCTGACACATCCTTGAAAGAGATATGAATCCTGCACCAAAACATGAAAACATGGTAAGGCCATATATATTTTCCTTACTTGTAGATTATGCTAATTTAAAAGCTTCAGGAGTAAGTTAATTAATAATTGCTATTTAAATTGGCAAGGAAACAAGAATGTAAAGCATTTGTAAGTAGTTAATAGTTATCAACATCTCAGATGGCAAAACAGTTGAGTCATTGGAAATCTAAATAATGAGGCCTTCTTATGTTGTTTATAATATTAATAGTATGAATTATTCAGGCACCTGATTTGGATTCTGACTAAGATTTTTCACTTCTTCCTTTACTCAATTTATATTTGTTAATATTTCCCAGGCATAAAATCTGTATACTGTTATCATGTCACTCACATTTTACTTTTCTCCTCCCAGTACAAATATACTTCCTTAAATCCAATCACTTTTCATCTTCAAAAGCTATTTCCAAAAAAAAAAAGTGGCTATTGTCATGTTCTTGATTTTGGAATTCATCATTTTAACAGATTCTTTATAAAATTCTCCATTCCTTTCTCAATTAGGAGTTTTAGATTTCTGGTATGTTCCTTAATAAGAAAAGCATGATAAAGCATACATAAAGTACATTTTTCTCTGCAGACTTTTAAAAAAAGCACTACATATTTTTTCTAGGCCCTGAAATTCTGGTGATATGAATGCCAGCTACAAAACACTGCTTCTGTGGCTCTATATTTTTCATTTGTAAGAAAACCAGCTCCTTCAAATAGTTCCAAAACAGTTTCGTCATTTTAGCAAGATCAGGCCCCTACTATGAGTCTTCTAACATGTGTAACTACTATTTTAATATCCTATTTCTCCTGTTCTGGATTGTGAAGTCTCTGATTTCTACTGATAATAAAAGTAAAATATATAATGTCCAGGTCTCCTGAAGGCACAAGTGAGTTGTTGCTGCTGTTGTATCATCTATTCCAAATTTGTAAATGGCCCAGTTTCAAAGGAGTAAGTTTAACAGTAAGAGTATCGATGTCCCATGTCAAGCATGTCAAAAGTGACCATAACCACAGTCAATATTACTGTTTCTGTTGGCAATGCTTTGACCTTTGATCACTGTCATGTTAAACCTACTGCTATCGTGTTCCACTTTTTATGCTGTAACTAAAGCTGCTCACACCTTGCACTACAGGGTTGTTCGGTATTATTGTCTTTTTCTTCAGAGTTTTGCCTTTCCTGTCCTATTTGAGCATAAATATGCATGACCAAAGCCAGTATTCATTCCAAAGCACAGACAGTTAACAGCTCTTGGAATAATTCCAATCTTCCAAGGTTTCTGTAATTTTTTTAGAAACAAAGTTGAGATCTTTCCTAGCAGAATCCTTGTAATTCATAGGAATAAAGCACAGTCATTCATCCTACAGGCTTTGCACTTGCTTTGGTGAATGCAGTCTTAGCTCAAGCTGAGGAATTTGCTTTGTGATGTGTATAAATTGTTCCATAACCTATATCCCACTCACAATGCACATGACAAATGCACTGTACCATGTTCTAATCAGTTTTCATTCTGGGATTAAGAAACCTCAAGTTTCATGCAAAGATGGCAAATATAATCCTTGAAAGATCATTTAATCTCATAAACTTCAAAAAGATTATTCTGAACTTTTTAAATAAAATGAATGCATACATTTATAACACTAAGTAGTGATTACTTCGTGTATTCCTTACTTAGTGTACTCCTTACTCCCTGGGCCTGAGTAAGTAGAGATTACTCAGTGTACTCCTTAACTGTCTTGTTAAGGTTTATGGAGTGCATTAATATGGAATTCTGTCAGCATCTGCAGCTGACATTATAAAATCTGCCCTCAATACATAAAATCAATCTAAGAAAGGAGTGGAGTGGATCACTAATATTGTTAAGGAATAAAATCACAAAACAAATATATTTTCTTTTCCCTGTTGAGCTATAAATCTAGCCAACATTAATCTCTTATTTTGATGGCCAAGAATAGAGAATTGCTACTCAAAACACTAACTACAGAACAATTAGCAATGGTATCTTTATAGAGTTTGCTGGAAATGCAGAATATTGGGCCTAATCCCAAATTCATTGAAACAGGACCTGCACTTTAACAAGATCCCTACAAGCTTGTGCACTTGAAAAACTGTTATAAGCATTTGCCAGCTAAAATTTAGTCATTCTAAGTTCAAGATTTTCTCCATCAATTCATAATTATCAGCTGTTTTCTAATAACTTCATTCATAAATGTTATCTCCTACCCTTCCCTTACTCTCTAATTATCATGTATAATAAGCAAAGCCAATTAAAATTATCATTATTTTTCTTTAAATTTTTGGAAATTCAGGTTGAGTTTATGTTTAATGTAACACTACCTTAGGTGATTTCCTTCTCCATTTCATTATTATCACTTCCCAATTTCCTCCTTAAGTAATTCTGCAAATACTGTATGTTGCATCTTGTTTACCAGAAGTCTTTAATCCAAGATTATACTCATAAAATGGTCAATGTAACCTATTTTCTTGTGTTTTAGAATCTGCATCCATTATATTCTGAAATGGCCTGATTATTTTTAAAGGATTGCTTAGTTCTCTGGGCCTGCAACACTCTCAGGATTTTTACAATGTTTGTACAGCAGAATCAACAAAGGGAAGTGGTTCTAACTGCTAATAACTGAATTCTAAACCCATAAATTTTAATTAGGTGAAGGTGCAAAGTTCTCTGGGAATGCACATTTTGAGAAGAAAGAGAGAAAGAACAAGAGGGAGGGAGAGAGAGTGAATGAGGATCCTGTTACAGCAGTTAAGAAAAGAATCACTACTCTGGATGAGGAGCTAAAAATGGCACCCATGAAAGTGCCTTCTTCACTCTCAGTCATTTACTCAGCTTTATCCCAAATTCAGAATAGTTCTTACCCTAGATAGGAATTAGACTGTGACTGTTCCTAAACAGCTGAAGGATTTCTACTTTTGTTTCTTGTGACTGAATTCCAAACCAAGCCTTCAGCCCCTAAGGACTGGATTCTTCTGCCCCCAACCACAGCTTTCCAGAAAAAGACTATCCTATCATGATGAGCTTTTAATTCTCATCATGAACTACCTGCATCATTCACATTTACCTGCTGCTTGGATTTCCACTGATTACCTATGTTCTCCCTGTAATGATGATCACCATAGTTGTTAGACTTAGGTTGATTTCTAGTTAATTACCTTGCATGCAGTCTTTCCCATTTTGTACTATGATCTTTTTTTTTCAAATATATTTTAATTGAATTTCTGGGGTTACATTGGTTAATAAAAATACATAGTTTCAGGTGCACAATTCGATAATACATCATCTGTATATTGTATTGTGTGTTTACTACCCAAAGTGTAGTCTCCTTCCATCACCATTTCCCCCCTTTACCTTCTTCTACCTCCCGCTCAACCCCTACTATTCTTCTGCTAACCACTATACTGTGGTTTGTATATGTGAGGGTTTTTTTTTAAAGCATATGCATTTTTTTAAAGATTTTCTTTATTTATTTTTAGAGAGGGAAGGGAGGGAGAGAGAGAGAATCATCAGTGTGCGGTTGCTGGGGGACATGGCCTGCAACTGAGGCATGTGCCCTGACTGGGAATCGAACCTGCGATGCCTGGTTCACAGCCCGCGCTCAATCCACTGAGCTACACCAGCCAGGGCAGAGGGTTTTTTTTATTGCTTAAATTTTCACTTATTTCACCTAATCTCCCTACCCTCCTCCTTTCTGACAACTGTCAGCCTGTTCTCTGTATCTATGAATCTGTTTCGATTTTGTTTGTTAGTTTATTTGGTTCACTAAATTTCACATATAAGTAAAATCATATGGTATTTGTTTTTTTCTCTGACTGGAAGTTAGAATAACACCTTCTAGGTCCATCCATGTTGTCACAAAAGGTAAGATTTCCTTCTTTTTTATGGTCAAGTAGTATTCCTTTGAGCAAATGTACCACAGCTTTTTTATACATTCATGTATTGATGGACATTTGGGCTGCTTCCAAATCTTGGCTATATAATCTATGTTTAATATTTAAAACTTATCTCTGGTCTTCCTCTAAAAAAAAGACAATTAATCAACACCTCTCAAACAACATGTTCATCCAAATTCCTGTTTGCATATTTCATTACTTATATCTAAATCATAATTTGGCAACCAAATATCTCTTTGAATATGATAGCTAGAATAACTTTGAAAGAGATAACTAGAGGCACTGCCAGAGAGAGCAGGCTCAGTGTCACCTTTAAACATCATAAATGCACTCTAAGTAATATGACAAAAATAATTTTTCTATATGTCACCTTTAAAAATGTTTTATTTTTCCAAAGAAGGGAATGGTACACAGAAGTAGTTCAATCAATGGTGTCCAATAGATTAATTCATCAACACCAACCTATTTTCATCTGCTTTCTTTTTCCGTTTGCCATTACTTCTTCATTATTTTTAAGATGATCTGGGAAAAGTTCATTATTTCTTTGAACCTCAATTTGTTCTTTTCTTTTGGGTTAATAGTAAACACTATGAAAGGTTCTCAGGAGGGCCAGTCATAGTTTCCAATTGTACATTCTGTGAAACCATAGGAGATCTGCAGCCCTCCAGGGTCTCATGTATGGTTTCTACATTTTCCCAAATCAAAGCAAAAGCAAACCCTATAACTATTATGTGTTATCATATAATAAAATGAAGCTATTTTAACAAGAAACAATATAAATTCAGAGTAAAAAACAATGGAATTCTAAGTAGCAGAAAGAAAGAAGGGACATCTACCCTTTTTGACAGCATGGATGGAACTGGAGAGCATTATGTAAGTGAAATAAGCCAGGTGGTGAAAGACAAATACCATATGATCTCACCTATAAGTGGACCCTAATCAACAAAACAAACAAGCAAGCAAAATATAACCGGAGGCATTGAAATTAAGAACAAACTGACAGCATCTGGAGGGGAGATGAGAAGAGAAAAAGGGGGGCAAAAGTTGAAGGATTTACAGGAACAACTATAAAGGGCACATGGACAAAAACAAGGGGAGGTGGAAACGGGAAGGAGGTGGGGAGGGTTGGGGTGGTGGGGAGAGGTGGAGAGAAAAGGCAGAAAATTGTACTTGGTCAACAATAAAATTCAAAAGTATTTAATAAAAAATAAATAAATAAAAAATAAAAAGTAAGATCTTATAAACTTAAAATATACTTTAAAACTTTTTAATAACCTGCAATTTACATAGTGATTTTCTCATTTTACATTGGACTTTTGAATATTTTGTCATTAACTGAGCCATATGCATACAACACAATATAAGCCATAGAGCAGGTGTTCAGGGCTGATTAGTTCTTCTTTCTAATAGTGAAATTAGCTAGAAAATTTTAGGAGTAAAATTATGTCACTTTACAAAAGATTAAAATTTCCCTATTCACTTTTCAAACAAGTACAGGGATAAGCACTCATTTCTATACTTGTTGTATTTCCTATATCACATAATGAGACTCAAAGGGGAGTCTTTTATTAATATTCACACATTTTTCTTGATATTTTTTATCTGACAAAATACAGTTTATTTTTGAATCCTTATTATATGCTTCACGAGGAAAAACAGTAAGTGTGGAAATCAGGATGCCCATGGGATTTCTATGGAATTTTGAAATCTGGTGATTATTATATTAAGTGAAAATATTAACCACAAAATTATGTAATGATATTTTACTATAATTTTAATATCTCACTGAATATAATACCTAGAATTTTGCTAATTGTTTTGAAAGAAACACTTAAATATTTCACAGAACTTTCTTGATCTTATCATTACTGCATATTAGAATTTCAGAGAGATAAATCATTATTTTTGCAGATAATATTATTCTTTATAAGACATAACCAGAACTGTTCAATGTTGTAATTCAAAAATAAACTGTTATTTAGAAAAATAAACATTACACGTATCTAACAGAAAGTGTTTCCTCAAGTAATATTGCAATTCATTTCCCTTTATTGAGTTTGGGAGTCAATCAGCTGATAAGAAACTGTCATTCATTACAGAATATTAAATTCAATGACCAGAAGCTTTCTAGTATGTTATCTGTCAAAATGTGAATTAAAAAAATATAGGTTTTTTTTTGGAGGGGGAATGTTTTCCATAATTACTATATTATCTAGTATACATTGAATCAGTGTTTTTTCTCAAGCAATTGCTTAAGCTTTAAAAACATCAAAAGTTCACACAATGGTATAATAAAGGACAGAAAATTCATTTTTATTTTAAAAAATTAAAAATAAGTTAATACAAGGAACATTAAGTAGAAAAATATTATGTATTCATGGATTAGAAGAATTATTGTTGTTAAAATATATATTATACCTAAAGTGATCTATACATCTAATGCAATCCCTATTAAATTCCGATTCCATTTTCCACAGAACTAGTAAAAAAAATTTTTAAGTTTTTGTGGAACAAAAAAAGACCCTGAAGAATTAAAACAATCCCGGACAAAAGAACAAAGCTAAAGGCCTCACACTTCTAACTTCAAATTGCATTTCAAATCTACAACCTAAGTTCCAACAATGGATAAATGGATAAAGCAAATCTAATTTATACAATATAATAAATAATATAATATAACATAATATAGTAAAATTGTCAGCCTTAGGAAAATGAATTTCTGCCATTTGTGAAAACACAGATGGACCTGGAGTGCTATGTCAAGCATAACATCTTAGGGATGCTCTAATTCCGAAAGAAGTACTGTGCAAACATTCATTGGGGAATCACTGTGCTCGCGGCTCATTCATTACTATGATTTTTTAGTAACTTCTACATATACTTTTTAAAGAGGAGAAATAAATGAAAGTTGTTTTTTCTTTATTTGAAAATATCTGAATAAAGGGAAAAAGGAGAGGAAAACGTTTAAAAAGATTAGTTTCTGTAGATATGTGTACGTGTTTTTAAAATCATGATAAACTGTGAAAGTGTCTAGAAAGTGTTAAAAAAGAAACAGGGACCTAACATCTGAATTTACATTGTGTTCTTCATGTAATCCTATAGCTTATGCAGACTTCTGTGAAAGCAACTCTCCCATTTCATTGTACTGTTATCATTATTTTGATTGAGATAATTGTATATCCAATGAAGTTGTAAGAAATAATACAGAAATCCCTATACACTTTACTCAGTTTCCCCTAATAGGGGAAAACATTTTGTAAAACTATAACATGATCTCGCAACCAAAATATGAAAATTGGTACAAGCCACTAATCTTACTCAGATTTCACCACTTCTGTCTATGCTCACTTGAGTGTGGGTATGCATGCAGTTTTACACCATTTTATCACAACAGTATGTTCATATATCTCCCATTTCAGTCAACATGCCAAACAGTCTATCACCACAAAGTTCCCTCATAGCGCTCTTTTATGAACATATCTCTCTCTCCCTCCCGCTGGCAACCAAAATCTGTTCCCATTTCAATAATTTTATCATTTCAAACATATTATATGAAAGCAATAACAAAGTTTGTACTGTTTGGGAATTGTGTTTTTTGATTCAGCCTAATTCCCTGGAGTTTTATCCAACTTATTAGATAAATCAATAGTTTCTTATTTATTTATTTATTTTAGGGAGAGCGGAAGGGAGGAAGAAGGAGAGGGAGAGAAACATAGATGTGAGAGAGAAATATAGATGAGAGAGAAACATCGATTGGCTGCCTTCCCTAAGCACTACAACTGGGAACCGAACCTGCAACCCAGGCATGCACCCTGACTGGGAATCCAACTGACGACCTTTTGGTTTGTAGGGTGATGCCCAATCAATTGAGCCACACAGGCTGGAGTATCCTTTTTATTGATCAATAGTGTTCCATAGTATGTATGTACCACAGTGTAAGGACATATACACTATTTTCAGTTTTGGGCTGTTACAAATAAGATTATGGGAACATTTTTGTACAGATTTTTGAGTAAACACAAGGTTTCATTTCTCTGGGACAAATTCTCAAAAATATATATGCTGGAACATATTGTAGTTGTATATTTAGTTTTATAAGAAACTGCCAAACAAATTTCTGCAATGACTGTACAAGTTTGCTTTCTTACCAGCAATGTAGGAGTGACTCCCTTTTTTTACATTCTTACCAGAATTTTGCATTTTTACCCAATCTTATTGTTATGTAGACTTTTTTTATTTATAAGATGGTCTCTTTTTCTTAAAAACTTTGTATCTGAACATCAATACTGTTTTATTCTTTTCTTTATTTCCAGTGTGTAAAATACCACCTTGCACATAATGAATCCTCAATTAATATTTTGTTGGAGAAATGAATAAGTTAATGAATGAAAATAAAAGCTTTTTATACTATAAAATTTTAAAGTCAAATATACTTAAATACTATATTAACACAATATAAATGAGAGCTAAAACTGAGATCTATACTGTGATTAAAATAAGCTTCATACAGATAACTAAAACACGGAGATATTTCCATTATATTAATTGCATTTTATGAATATATTATTTGAAATTATGATGTTATCAGTAGATTAACTCCCTGAAGATATTCACAGCATTATAAGAATGTGGTGAAAATGTAGTTTATGAAAATGTACTCAAATTATTTTTCAATGAAAAGTTTATCCTAGGACCATCATTATAGTTATTCCACAATAGAATTCTTATTGAAACAGAACATACTCTAAGTGAATATTTTTGGAGAAGAAAACATCTCATAATGAGTAATTACCATAATGTCATACTGTATTAGCAATAATAACATTTACGTCCCTTCACAAATCAGGTCAGCTATTATATAATCAGAACAAATTACTAAAGGCTCCATACATTAAAAAAATTCTCACCAACCACTAGGTGAGAAAATAGAATTTTGTGTTTTTTATGCATTTTAAGAAAAATACTCTTTTTTATCCAAAAATGTGAATTGTCATGGAGTACACAGTGAACTAGCTAAACTTGAGGTTTCATTTCTTTTTAACTTAGGGGGAAAGAAATATGAAAGGCTTAAAATGAAATTACTTCATCAGAATTCACATTTGATTTTAATCTTTCCAGCTCCCCATATGCAGCGATGCTCAACTGACTATACTCCCAGCTGCATTATTCAAGGATGTTGTTCAAGAAGAAATACTTGCAATATGTGTTCTACTGAGTAGCAAGCTAATTAAAAGAACTTCACAGCTGGATTTTTAGAAAGCTTTGATCTTAATTGTAAAGTAATAAAAATACTTGTTGGTTGAATTTCATTCTTTATACCTTATATCTATAGTTTTCTCTTGTAAGAAAATTGGTAAGAATTGTTCATGAATGAATGAGTGAATTCTTGTTTCTGCTCTTTTGTTTCCATTAGCACTTAATAAATTATACAGGATACATAATTGTTTACATTTTAAAGGGATCCCCTGTCTAGGAGTAACAGTAAGAATGCAATACTACATTCTCCAAGAAGGTTCTACTGCTATGGTCAACTAAAAACACTACATTTTTTTATCCACTCATCTACTGATGGATATTTGGGCCCCAGAGTTTTTTTTAACTTTTTTTAATTGCTGTTCAAATACAGTTGTCTTCATTTTTCCCCCACCACTCCCCCTGACCCCAGCCACCTTGCCCCTACCCCCCTTTGGCCTTGTCCATGTGTCCCTCATACCTGTTCCTTGAAAACACTTCCCCCTTTTCCCATTATCCCCTTTCACCTCCTCTCTAGTTACTGTCAGTTTGTTCTTAATTTCAATGTTTCTTGTTATATTTTGTTTCCTTGTTTGTTTTGTTGATGAGGTTACATTTATAGGTGAGATCATATGAGTATTTGTAAAAATAAGTGTTTTGAAAACTGTGTTTCTCTAATTAAAGACATAAAATGTTTGCATGTTTTGCTCTGGTTTTATGTTCTTCTCACCAAATTGTAAGAATTTTTCTTTCTTAAAATGTACAGTTAAATTTAGGCCACATGAGATCTAGTGGGGGTGGGGAGACAAAGATAATAAAGGGGACTAAACAAAAAAATAATATTGAGGCAAATTAGATGGACTATATGAAAAGGACATTGGACAAAGAAGCAGCAGTGGAACAACTTGTAAACCACCTTTGTCACTGACAAAGAGTGTAACCTGCTAATCTACCTCTTTGGTTCTGTATATCAATATCTCCAATTGCAAATATATACACTGTGCAAGTTAGTGTAATTTTATTCCAGAGGTAAGTTATTTTGTTGAAAGTAGTTAACATTTACTTTTACTAGCTTAAGTGGAAAAGGGGAATTTAATTTAAGAGTAACCAGTGAATCTTAAAAACCAAGAGCAGAAAGTATAGTTGAGATGAGGAACCAGAAATTTACTAGGATAACAGCCTTTTTAGAACTACTTGGTTTCTTCTTTCTGCTGTGCTCTAAGTTTGATCGGATGGTTTGTTTGCTTGGTGCTTGTTTCTCTTTCTCTCTCTCTCTCTCTCTCTGTCTCTCTCTCTTCCTCTCTCCATTGTGTGCTTCTTAGGACAAGTCCTCATAGACTAAGTAGAAGTAATATATCCTTAATACAAACTCTAATTCCATAGACAGAAAAAAAGACTGGTCAAGTATGAATCAGATTCTGCCCCTTTGAATCAAGTGACCTTGAGGATGAGGGCATATGACTCAATGTCTTTTCAGGTGGCACACTGGAATCTACACCAAGAAAGGTAGGTATCAAGAGAATAGAACAAGGTGACTGAACATGTCTACAGGCTATTATGAAATTTGAAATAGCATAAGTAAAAATACTTTAAGTATTCAACAATAAAATGTTCTAAATAAAAAAATATATGTATGTATAGTGAAAGGAGATCTGTTTAAAGAAAGAATGCACAGTATTTTTGGAGCCTATGTAGCTTCTCATTTTTAGGATTAATTTAGAAAAGTGTGTGTGCATAACCTTTTCACTTCACAGTTATCTGTGAATTAGTCTTATAACTTCTTTCTGACTTCCATATTCAAATTTTCTCCTCTCAGTCTTCTTCAAAGTGAGCTATTAGAGATGTTTTTGATTATTTCCCTTTCCTGTAAAATAACAATATAAATGGAAATAAAATTAATCTTATGAAAATCACTAGAAGATGGACAGAAAACCTAGAGAATTTATAGATGTTGATATTAAGCTTATTATGGAGGTCATGGAAATAAATGGAGATTATGGAGGTAGAATAGAGATTCTCATTTCCAAAATGCTCCACATTTTTATGACATGGCTTATTCACTAGTGTGGACTGCCTCAAGTTTCCATTAAATTATTTATTCCTCAACTACTTGAAGTTATACTAAAATGTCTCAATTTGAATTATATATTTTTATTTTTTAAAGTAACAAATTAAAAATTGAAGTATTTAGCTCTTTCCAATTTTCAAACAGATTGTTTTCTCATTTAACTGAAATTTGTCTAAAATCAGTGTTATATGAGGTCATTCAGCTCAATCTCTGCTATCTTTAAATATTTAAAAAGTATCACTTAGTATTGGAACTGGAGAATATTATGCTGGGGAAAGACAAATATCATATGATCTCACCTACAAGTGGAACCTAATCAACAAAACAAACAAATGAGCAAAATAGAAAGAGACATGGAAATAATGAATAAACTGACAGTGGCCAGAGGAGAAGGGGAGGAGAATAATGGGAGAAAGAATGGGGAGGGTCAAGTTAAGGAACATGTATAAAGGACCCCTGGACACAAAGACAATGGGGGAAGGAAGAATTGAATGGGGTGGTGGGGGTGGGTAGGGAAGTGGAGAGTAAAGGGGAAAATGGGCAACTGTAATTGAACATCAATAAAACAAACTCAAAGGAAATCATTAAAAAGTAGAAATGAAAATTAAAAGTATTACTTAGCATTCTGAAATGTACATGATTTGTTTCAAAATGACCATTGTGATGGGCCAGTGGTTTGATATCCACAGTTAATTTTAACAAAATAATAATTATTGTCACTTATATTTGGTATTGCTTGAATGTTTACAAAGACCTGAAAATTTGTTTCCATCTGGTCTTAATTAAAATATGCAAAATGACTTGTCTTTTCTATCCCCATATAGCTACACAGAATTAAAACCTAAATGTGTATCCTGATTCTGATTTAAATTTACCATTCTTTCTATTACACCAAAGGGTCTAATATACACTAATAACTTCTATGTACATGATTATCATCCTGCTTATTTAAAATAATCCAACTGGAATGACATTTTGTCTCTAACAAGAACAATAAAGATTGCTTTGGGAAAATAATTTTCTTTCAAGTTAGTTCCTAAAAAAATCTTAGAATGTAACTATGTAACCCAAATATACATATTGCATTAGTGCATTATTTATGATTTATGTGAATTCTTCTTGAGCTTATTTAGAATTTCATCCCGAACTCCCTCTTAATGATATCCATAAAAACACTGAACATTGAAATCCTCTTACTTCCTCCATTTAATCCCAAACCCAGAGGTCTTTAGACTAGAATCTTATGATTTATAGATTATTTCCATATCCAATGTAACTCTATTTTTAAGATTTTCATTTACTTTTTTAAAGATACTAAATAATTAGGTCCTATTTAATTTAGGGAAATCTTAATTATTGATATTGGCAACTCTTAAAAAAAATGTTTCTTGAGTAAAGGCCCTACAATCATTTTATTGCCTATACTAACAAAAAAGTTAAAATTATTTGTAAAAATAAAAAAAATACTTGATTAATTTTAGAGGCTACTATCTGATGCTAAGGTATTTGCCACAATAGTGGCTAACAAACCCTGCCTGACTGGGGTGGCTCAGTTGGTTGGGCTTCACCCAGCAAAGCAGAGGGTCTCTGGTTCCATATTCAGTCAGACATGTGGCTGGGTTTTGGGATCCATCCTGTTCTGGGTGCCCATGTGAGGCAGCTGACTGAAGTGATGTTTCTCTTCCTCTCTTCCTCCCTCTCTAAAAAATAACAAAAATCTTTTAAAAATAATGTCTAATATGTAGTGTTATTGCTATATACACTAACTTTTAATCTCCACAACAACCACAGATACCCAGTTATTTTCTGATTTTTTAATCAGATAAAGAAACATACAGAGAAGTTAAGATATTTGTCTCTCTGTACATAGCAACTGGGAGAGCTAGTATTTGAAAGTAATCAGTCTGAATATTCTGTTCACCATCTTTCATTATTAAGATGGGTTACTGACTTTACCTAGAAATAAAATGAGATATGAAGAAGTTTGAGTAAAGAGTAGACATTTGAAAATTTTCCATTGTACAGTTTCTGTCATCCTATTGATGTAGAAAACCAGTGCCATTGGATGAAAGTGAGGGTTTCATTTGCTCCTTCAGTAACAAACCACACCTGCAATTTATATAAATTAAGCTCAGTGCTGACAACTGAGAATTTGTTGAAAAATGAAACGTGTGATTTCTGCTCCAGCAGAGAATTCAAATTAAAATATAAGAAAATAGTTCAATAACCCAGCTATGAACAGAGATAATGTGCTTTGAAAAAATATATACAGGGGCCGAGATAGAGGAGGGCAGTCCAGAGAAGGATCGAGCTTTATAACAGTGTAAGGAAAATTTCTCCCCAAGCAGTTGAAATTTAAAATGAAACTTGAAGGATTATATGAAGCTAGTCAAGTGAAAAATAAGAGGAAAGTAGTTCTGGATGAGAATACTGAAAATGAGAAAAGGATTTCCAATAGAAAATGTTACAGCATTTTGAAAATAACTGAAATAATGTGGGTTAAGACTTGCAATACATAACATGACATACTAAAAAACATATCAAATGATCATTATGTTTAAAGTTTGTTTAAGTAGTGATTTAAATAAATCAAGAATAACATTATGAGCCGATTGGGAAAATTTAATGCAAAATACTTGAGGATAATAAGGAATTTTTGTTTATTTGTGTAGGGACGATGATAGCATGGATAATTTTTTTAGAAAGTAATGTATTTTACAGATATGTCGTAAGGTAAATATAAATAAAATAATCTAATATTAAGTTGGTCCAAAGGTTGTGGGTTATTGTTAAGCTGATACTAAAAATGCTCTGTGACACAACCCAGCAGCAACAGAGGTAAAGATGTAGTGGTAGGGAGTTATATAGATGAAAGTCAACTGATCATAAGTTGGCAATTTTTGAACCTGAGTGACATAAAAAAAGAGTTCATTGTACCAGTCCCTTATATGTTTGAAATTTCCTATTATTTGAGTTAAATTTTTTTAAAACAAGAAACATACGCTAAAAGTGGAGCAATTTGAAACTACACTTTAGTTATAATAAAATATTTATATTTTTATGAACGTCAATGTATATCTTATCTCCTAAATACTATATTTAAACTTCAAACACATGTTTGATTTATATTTAAATATTCAAATATAAGAGAAATAAACAATATTTGATACTTCTGTGTCTTTATTCTTCAGCCAACTTTTGAGTTATAGCTAGTCCCCTTTAATCATTACCCTTGATGTCTAAATACTTTTACTTTTTTATTTAAATTTTATATATTTTAAAGGTTTAGTAAAAAGAACCCTCATATCTTTTATATTTGTATGTCATATATCTTTGTACTTATTTTCATTTGTAAAGCTTTAAATTCCATCTAGGTGCTTATCATTTATCTGTTCATCCATCCATTCACCTACCTCTACACTTATCTGTCAATAATAATAATACAAATTACCACTTAGAAATGATTTGGGCTTCTTGTTGTACGGTTCTTCTACCAATAATGGACAATAAATCATACTATTTAGGGAAGATAACTTTGCGATTATTTGGCTCATTTATTGCATTTGAAAGAAGAGTAAAGCAAGATAGAAAATATTATGCTAATAGTCATGTGACTACTGAGTTGTTTTCTAAAGTCATTTTAAGTAACTTTAATGCCATGGTAGAAGTCTCTTTGAAGAACATCCTTGAATTACAAGTAATAATTCAAAAGCTAGAAGCTCTAGAAAATGGAATACAGTAAATGAGGCTTAGAATTGTTATAAGAAATAAAAAATGTTTTAGAAAAAAACTTAACTTTGAATTAGTGGCATTTACATAATATAATAGGTAGAAAATCCCTCTTGGTTTCTAATTATTTTTGCTTTTTGCTTTTATTCCTCCCTCCTTGTACTCCTTTCTCCTTTTCTCTGTCTTCTCTCTTGTTTTTTTCTTCCTTCCTTCTTTCCTTCATATGTATACACACTGTAAATTCTATTCTTAGTTTCTATTTCCATTTAATATTTTTTTATTTATATTCATGTGTAAGTATAAAAATATGGTAAATTATTTCAATAGCTTTTCTTAGTAAGACACTTTATCTTGATTTCCATAAACTACATATAAAATCAATTTTATTTATATTATAGTGATAATTTTAGATCAAAATAAAAAGATTGTGCTTAGTTACTAGTTTTATTAGACTTTTTAGGCACTTAATGACTTATTTTCTTCATCTATAGGACATGTTATATATATCTACCTTTATACTCCATCATCTCAGAAGTATTCCTTTACTGAATTCTTGTCATTTAGAGCAATTATAAAGTCCCATGGGATTTTGATGTTATAATAAAATAAATATTAGTATTCAAGTTAGTAAAACTTATTTGTGCAACAATATTTTCACATATAAAATGTTAAATTGTCTCAATTTGCTTAATTATTAGAGGAGAAATAAGCCTTTAAGTGAATAAATTGGTTATGTAGAGGAGGTAAATGATATTGGGTAACAGAAGCTACATTTCTCTGAATACAGTCTGTTTTGTTGATTTGGCATTGGAAGCATGTAAAATGTTTTCATAATTATAAAACAAAATTAAATCAAAGAGAAAGAAGGAGCCCTCCCTGAAAACCATGAACAAAATTGAAAGAATAGACTTGAATTGGTGGCTGCATCATGCAAAGAGGAAATATTTTCAATGACTTTAAAATACAGTAATTCAGTTGTGGATAAAAATAACTGGTGGGGGGGGAGACCTTAAAAAGCTTCCAGTAAAACTGTTAGAGGTGATGTTAAAATATTTATTCTAAAAGAAACATGTAAAATAAATAATTACATTAATGTTTAGGAACTAAGAATTTCAGTGTATGAAAAAATTAAGGTATATATTAAAGAAGAAAAGTAAAAGCCTACAGTCCTAAATTTATACTGGAAATATCAATATAAATCCTACTAAACTTTTTTTTACAACACACACATTTCTGGCTGTGTTTTTGCAAAAGGCTTACAAACAGTGACCAGTCCATGAGCAACAAACACTCTATCATCCAGATGGCGGACTGTAAATACCACTTGTCACAAGAGAGAATTCTGACTACTTTGGAGAAATGCAAAATTCCATGTTCAGAGCAAGAAATGTAGAATGAGTCCTAGCTTGTACTTTGTATATCCCTAAAACCAAGGAATGTTATCATGGCTACTGTGGCCACATTTAATAGATATACACACCAAATGGAGGGAGTCATCAGGAGAATTTAAGCACAAGTTTTCCTTGCGGCAAGCATTTATTGCAATATGAACTGAGAACTCTGTATCTCATCCACAAACCTCTGTTCCCATAAGCCACGTTGAGAAACCAAATAATTTACCAAGAGTTTTAATACCCAAGAACCAAAATGTGAAGCCCCCCCATCTTTCTAACTACTCATCTATAAACAAAGGAACTTCCTATTAATCTACCAATGTCTTTTTCTATATAATTATTTTACCTTGCTACATATAAAAAAAAGATTTGAAACAACTTACAAACTGTACTCTAAAAGGTCAAAACATAACTGTGAAAAAAATAGGTAAAGAAGAAAAGGGCAGGTTGAATAAAATTTAAATTGCATTATTATTATAAGCAAGTTAAAAGGTTGGTAAATGAAGATAATGAAGTCTTTGGGATTTGCAAGTGGCTGCAGGAGTGGAGAGAAGGGTAGGGATGGGGCAGAGCCAGAGCAGAAACTGTTAGATACCTATGTGTCTAACATCAGATTGTATGGACTTAGATGAATATTAGAAGTGCTCTCCTACACACAAATTATATATACATATATATAAGCATCTATATATTTTGAAAACATTTATTGAATCTATTATGTCGTTAACATTGCACTAAATTATGTGGAACATTTGAGTCTAAGTATGAGAAAATACCTTTGGTCACATATCAAAAAATGTTCATTCTAGTCCTTAAACTTGTTAACATAATAATACTTACTATTTTACTGATTTTTGACAGTTCTTAAGCTCCTTCTGCATCAAACCTGTGTTTTAGCTCACAGCATTACACACATCACTTACATCCTCATAACAGTCCTGCATGACATGTACAATCTCTACTATAAAACTAGAAATTTGGACAAACAGTTCCTCTGAACCTCTTTTTCAACTTGTATGATGAGAATAACAATTTCTATAGTAGCTGTTTCCAGAGTTGCAGTGGGAATAACATCCAATCATGGGCAAGAGTGGTCCTCACAACTTCAGTGATACTGTTAGTTGAGTAGCCTCGAATAGTTCCTTTGAACAAAATAAACCATTGAGATTCAGTGCTTAATTCTTATTAGGAACTAGAGAGCATTCCCCATATATACCTCAGACCTTTAGATACATCAACTTGTCCTTTGGTAGCCAGGATGTTGTTTTAGTTAAGTGACTCATAACCATCAGCCAACCAAGATGCCCTGAGTTCTGACAGCGTCTACCAAGCTGCTTTTGAGAAGCAGGAACAAGGCCAAGTCCACAGGTTGCTCTTTGTGTTCAATTGCAGAGAAGAAATTAACACTCAGAAACAGGTTTTTGGGTTTCATTTTGCGGCTGGAGTTTGAGAAGGGAAAATGAAGAAGTGACGTTAGTTAAGAGACAATTACTTTTAGTGAAAGAATATATTCTATTGTTTAGGCATTTCTGCTTTTTAGGGAAAAGGGAGCAATAAACAAGGGTGATATTTCTCAAGAAGAGGAACCAACTAATCTGGCATACTATTGGCCTCTATGAATAACTTCCCCAAAATCTACAAAGATCTGTAGATACTTATAGAAGAAGGAAAGGGAAAATTCAAGGAGAAAAATATAATACAGAAAACAAGGGTCTAACTTCCCAGAGCAAGAGATCAGTAGGAAAGTGAGTAGAGTGTTCCCAGCAACCTTATGCTTATCTTTTCTATTTTTTCTTCTGTTATATTTAGGACAGATTCTTTGGGCTGGTCTTATCTCCTCAATCTAATTTGCCCTAACAAATTAAATAACAGTGATTAGTTCAAATATCTAAAAACTATATATGTAAATTTACTATATTTGGTTAAAAAAGCACTATTTTCTATATCTCCATGCTTAATAAGTAAATTCTCTGAAGTTGATGAGCAATCAAATTCAGTTTCACCCCTCAAAAGCATATTACTGACATTTAAATCATAACAATATTGGAGTCAGAAAAAATGATTTGTACTCAATTGGAAATAAAAGTAAACACAGAATGAATTAGGACTTTCAATTTAAATTATATATATTTTGTATTTATTCATCCAAATTAAATTGGTTTAAATCACATTTTCCTGGAACTTCTATTCCATTTGTGCTCTATCTTAAAGTGGCATTGTGAAAGTCTATTATTCAAAGAATATACTGTATTCTCAAGTTGTTACGGATTGCTGAAAAAGTAAATTTCTGTAATTCAGTTCTAAATGAAGTTTGTAAACTCCCTCTACGTTGAAGTAACCATTACTATCAAAGAGTATAAATTAGCCTATTATAAATAATTTGCTCATGTACGAAAAATATAACTTGAATATTTTGAGAACAAAAATCTTGTACTGGAAACCATTGGGTATCCTTCTGTTGTGAGAAACACATTCTTAATATCATCTCCAAACAGAGCAGGTGAATTTATCCTGCTAAATATGGCTTCTGACCCTTAAGTTGAGAACAGGGAAAGAGAGCACGCATGAGCACCACTATGGAACTATATAATTAAAGAGCATATTGTTGGCAGAGAAAAGTCTGCCTCATCAGCATTTATTTATTTATTTATTTATTTATTTATTTATTTATCAAGTTTAGAGACACGATTGTCAGGAAGGAAAGGCTCATTCAGTGGCTGTCAACAGCAGACGTGTCATTCTCACACTGTGTGTTAAAGCATCACAAAGGGTTGCATTGTTCACCATTATCCATTATGTCAATCTGAACTTTTTACATAGCACTTCCTTTGCCCATGACAGTGACATTCTCATTGCTCTTTTGCACAAGGTGTACTTCATCATGAAAATCATTATACTTTAGTGGATAAGAAATATCATTCTATCAGAGAGCAAAGGGTTGGAAGTGCAAATCTTCCACACTATCAAAATAGTAATTTAGTTAAAATACCCAAGCCTCCAGTCACCACATCTGGAAATGAGTTATTATTTTATCTACCTTAAATGGTTAGTATTAACTGTGATGATAGATATAAGTGTTGACATGGTATATAGCATGTAATAAATGATTAACAGATGATTTGGTACCATAATACACCACATATAAAATTGGGAATTGGTACTTTTTCCACAAGCAATTATAAAACTTGAACCAAAGTGTTTACATTTATTATCCTTAGTTAAATAAGCAAATAATAACTAAACTGTAGCTGAATAAAAAAAGGGGAGGTTTGGCTGCCTGTCACCATAAAAGCCAAACTCATAAGGCAGATGCTAGTGCAAAAGTAATGAGATCTAATCAGGTGCTGCACAGTCTGGGAGAATGGAAGACTCCTGTCTGAAAGCCCATGTCCTCAGCACCACCAAGACAAAAGTGAGTGTCAAGAGTTCCTGCTCCAATTCAAAGTACAGTCCTTTGGAGCCTGCAGGAAGCTGCTAAGCAGTGACAGTCCTCAACCAGGTAGCTTGGCTTCTTCCAGGAAGCTGTTCATTTCAGGCTCCCTCCTGGAGACTGAGTGTGGAGCCCACAAGGCCCATTGGCCATGTGGCTGCTAGGGCTTCAAGAGAGTGCACAAATGTACCAGCCAGTACATCACTAAGTGGGTAAGAGAGAGTGAGAGACTCCTTCCTAAAGTCCAGGGGCCATATGGCTGCTAAGCTACATGATCAGTGGAGAGAACGGGGGAGTTCACTGTGCAAGTGCTGGTCATGAGCCAGTGAGCCATGAGCAAGTTCCCTTGGGATTCTATTATCTTGGGTGTGGGATGGATCAGGTGCTTTCTCAAAATGACCAATCAGCTTCTCAAAGTTTTGCGCACCTTGGAGGGGTCCACCTCCCACCCAATCCCGTCTTTCCCCAGGTTAGAGTGACTCTATGGTTCAGCACCTCCCCCTGTGTCAGTTTGACTTTTATAGTGCATGTGCCTGCCTTCACCTGGTCTCACCCCCATCTGGTACAGGAGCGGGGATGCTTTTTCTCTATCCAGTTATGCTGCTAACTTTTCATGTGCTGAGTGCAAGAACCTCCCCCCAGCCACCATCTTGGCTGAGGGGGAGACTCCCTGGCACTCTGCAGAGACTGTCTACTAGTAACAAAACTGCCAGTGATTCATCTTTATAAATCACTTGCTTTTAAAGGGAATACAATTCAGAGTCATATTCTTAGGTACACACACCTGTGATACATTTACACACTCAGAAAACATAATGTAATGAGCAATAAGACCTTCATCAAAGTAATGACTTTTATTACAATCAGTAAAATGATTTCTTTAGGAAAGGAATTTATATAAATATGCAGTGATACTAAACTTAAATTGAAATAAGGATAAATTATGAAGATTGAAAATGATATTTTAACACTTTGACAATCTTCTATAGATGAAAAAGAGGAATAATATATCAAAAATGGGACATTATCATTTAAACACCTGACAAGTATTTCTTTTATATTATTTTTATCTTCTATGTTATAAATGAAGTTCATCCACTATCTAATACTTCATTAGGGGCATATGTGTGTTAAGGGATAAAATGTGTACATAAGTGTATCAAATTCTGTTGTTTTGTTTTTGAACACACTGTCTTCAAGGTAGTTTAAAAAATTCTGGACACATTTTGATCTCTTACTTAGTTTTAAGCAACAAAAGCTGTTATTTAATTTCATTACGCACATCTATTTTTTAAATAGTTTATTTGTTTTTAGAGAAGGGGTAAGGGAATGAGTAAAAGAGGGAGAGACCCATCCACGCGAGAGACAAACACCAATCGACTGTCTTTTGTATGTGCCATGACCGGGGACCAAACCCACAACCCAGGCATGTGCCCTGACCAGGATTCAAACCAATGACCCTTTGGTTTGTGGGACCATGACCAACCAAAGGAGCCACACTAGTCAAGGATCTATATCTATATCTATATCTATATCTATATCTATATCTATATCATCTATATCTATATCTATAATCTATATCTATCTATATCTATCTATCTATCTATCTATCTATCATCTATCTAATCTTTTTCTACTCTAGTAGCTTATCTGGCAAGATATGTTCCATATGTATTCATGTTTTTGACCACAAATGTTTTGTTAATGAAATTATGTTGTGGACATTTTCTATAAATCAAATGAGTTAAATCTTTATCTCTAAAGTTTTCACAAAAAATATATCTGAAATGTGTTTGTCAAGTTAAATACAAAATGGACATGGGACTAACAATTCCCTGAATAGATAAAATTATTTAAGTTATATAAGCAAATCTAAGTCTGCTCATTTCATGAACATAAGCAAAACATAGTAGGTTATTTCTTGTAAATTCCTATGATAATGAAAAATATACTTAATTCACCTTTCTAAAATGGTATGGGACAAACATTTTTGAGCAATCAATTGTGATAATCCAGGCTATCTGAAGAAGACTACCTGTAGTACCCAATCATGGTGGTTATCATATTAGACAGTGAGGCCTATAATGTGTAACATTATTTTAAGAGCTAAAACAGCAGTGCCTATTAATGGTTTAATGTTGTTTCAAATATTTTTCCAGAACAAATAGTGTAATGATGGGATAAAAAAAAAAAAGATAGTCCTTTTGATAATACATACTTACCTGAGGCTATTTCTGGAAGCTTAACAGAGTTAAGTTACACACACACGGAAAACCATGATTGGATTCAGAAGTCAAGAAAGTTTTGTCACCACATTACTATTTTAAGTTTTTGACCTTGGATAGTTTCTAGAAAGGGGAAAGCAAATGGAACCTATGTTCCAAGGACAGGGGTAAAGGTGAGGAGGCCCCAATTGACCAGGGTCATCCCACCAGCTGTGTAGGAGATGACCTTCTCCAAAAAGTAAAGAATGTTGTAGCTACTTAGAATTTAACTTTATGTACAATAAGTGACATAGAATTATTTTTTGTCTGAAAAGTGCAAAATAAAAAATCTTGGATATTTTAAGCTAAACTTCATTAAAGCTGATCATTAATCTTAATTTTAAAGTAGGGCACTTAAGCAAAGAAAAATGAATATAGAAAAAAATGGAAAAAAGGTTGAAGAGTTTTTTTAAACATAATGTCCTCTTTGCTGGAGATTGTCACAAAAGTCCGATCCAGTGCTTTCTGATGACCATAATACAGATTTCCATAATTAACAGTGTCTACAATGGCGGGGGAAGGACTTGCTATCCAGAAGTGTCACAGTTATTCCCAGACCTAAGATCAAAGATTTGTCTTCTGCTTGTGGTTACTAAGAAATAGAGCACTGTGAAGATTTTCAAAGCTAGGAGTTAATAAAGGAAAAATTCATAGGGCTGTTTCTTATTTTGCTCCTCTTTAGGTTGATGACATAATACCAAAAGATGGTTCAGAAAAATAATTATTTGTGTAGACAAAATACAGTTATAGGTATACAGCTTCCCCAGGAATCGTTTAATTCAACTCTAGGATATAGAAGATTAGATGCACTGGACATGCTTTGACTATTCTTTCATAAGTGTATTTCCTTGTACGAGGACAGTTAACGTTGTGCCTGCAGTACATGTTATGTTTTCAAGGCTCAAAGGACCTAGAACTTGGACTGACAACCTCTTATGAAAATTGAGAAAGTTATGATAAGCTGTACCTGAATCAAATACCACATCTACTCAGAAGTAAGTGAAATTGTCATAATGCAAAATAAGCAAAAATTTCCTTCAAACAATTATGGGTCCTGTTCCATATATGAAAAATAAAGGGGTGAAGTCTCAAAATGTTATACCTTAGAGTATGGTAACAATAGTAATAACCAGAAAAAAATGTAAAGGCCTACCAAATTATTCCCTTGCCCATAAAAAAGATGTAAACAAATCAATGACAGAAATGTTAAGCAACCAAAAAAGCAAACACTCCAATTTATAAAATGGGCAAAGACCTGAATAGACACTTCTCCAAAAAGGATATGCCAATGGCCAATAGACATATGAAAAGATGCTTATCACTAATCATCAGAGAAATGCAAATTAAAACTACAGTGAAATATCACTCACACTTATTGGAATGGCAGTCATCAATAAATCAACAAAAACAAATGCTGGCAAAGATGTAAAAAAAGGGTGACCTTTTTTTGTACTGTTAGTGGGAATGCAGATTGGTGTAGCCACTGTGGAAAGCAGTATGGAGATATCTCAAAAATCTTAAAATGAATCTGCATTTTTCCAAAGAATCCCAAGACACTAATTTGAAAAGCAAACACCCTTATGTTCACTGCAGCATATTTGCAATCCCCAAGATATGGAAGCAGCCCAAGTGTCATCAGAGGATAAAACAACTACGGGGCATTTACACACTGGAATACTACTACTCAGCTGTAAAAAAGAAGAGACCATTTTACCCTTTGCGACAGTATGGATGGACTTGGACAACGTTATGCTAAGGGAAATAAGCCAGTCAGAGAAAGACAAATATCATATGGTTTTATTCATTTGTGGAATCTAATGAACAAACTGACCTAACAAGCAAAATAGCAAGAGAATCATAGATAGGGAACAGGCTGACAGCTATGGAGGGATTGGTTAGGAGGAGAAAGAATCCAGTCAAAAGGAAAAAGGATTCGTGGACATAGACAACAGTATGGTGATTGTGGGGGGAAGAGACCACAAGAGGGGTAAATGGCGATAGAAAAATACAATAAAAAATAAAAAAGAAATATACAATGAAACTACTCCTTTTTCACTGAACCTTAAGGTTTGTAGTTATAATTTACTAAATGTAGAGCTATATCTTCTTAGAATTTTATTTATGTAGTTGAAATAGTTGGATTGAAAATAATATTTCTGGAAGTAATTAAATGGCATTATCTTGTTCATTAGTTAGCCCTGTGTAAAATTTAAGAAAATATAAAATAATTAAAAATAAAGATTAACAAAATTCAAATATAAACAAAATAATGTAAAATTTTAAAATAATTTAAAATTTAAAATATAAAGAAAAATTATATTCTAATCTACCAGGGTTTCTCAATCTCAGCACTAAATTGTCCCCTGGGAACAAAATTGTTACACATTGAAAACCACTGCATTATACTAATCTGTTTTTGCAATAAAATATTATAATTTAATTATAATTTTAAATAACATAATTTAATTTATTTTAAATTTATTTTGCATATTTATTATTTATAATATAAACATAATAAATATTTGGAGTCAATAAATGCATAGTGATTTAATAAAATCTAACCAGTAATATATATCTTATTTCAGCAAATATATTTTGTTTGAATATTTTTTAAACACCATTTGCACATCTTGAAAAAGACAGATTATTCCTACTACTCTCTTAAGTTAGCATACCAGCAATTATTTATAAAGAAGATTGGACTCATATCAGTCGAATAGGCCACAACTTTCATGAGTTCAACAAAATGAATTAGGAAATAAAAAAATAACTTACTACTAAAACTTCAAAAGAACAAAATAAAAGCGAAAAATCTTACCTCAGACTTGTTTTTTTCAATATTTTTCAGAATGATTGTCAAGTGAACAAGTACACATATCTATTAACAATTTGTATGGTTATATTATTTTGCTATCAAATCTATCAATAGAAGCAGTAAATATTTTTATATCAAAAAATTAAATTTACTCATGGCACCAAAAATGGCTGCCATGGACAAATCAGTCTAGAAAGTTTAGTTGTTAATTTCTTTGTTATTTTTACTTTGCTCATTGTTTTGTACTTTATGTTTTAGCTGTTGATTTACCAAAACAAATATTGTGAAAACATACAAAATTCTTTTTTCATGCTTTTCTTTCAAAAAACAAAAAAGCATTACTTTAGATCTCATTTTGGATTGTAAATGTATAAATACATTCAATGTAGAAAAATGTCTGTGAAAACACAGGAAGTATTTTGCTGAGAAAACATTGAATGACAGAATAGGTAGTCAATTCAAATTTGCTTTATAGTGAACTGGGAGAAAATGGAGTAATCTTTATTTATGTGGAATTCATCCACTGAAGTACTGAAATAACTACATATATATCTTTCACCATATCATCTCAAGCTAGCTATATAGATCTGGCATTTTCTCACAGAATGTGAATTAATGTTCACAGACTACAGTCATATTGATCTATTTCCCTTTCAAAATCTCTCTTTCAAGATCTTTACAAATAGCCCTGGCTGGTGTAGCTCAGTGGATTGAGCTCGGGCTGCGAACCAGGCATCGCAGGTTCAATTCCCAGTCAGGGCACATGCCTAGGTTGCAGGCCATATCCCCCAGCAACCGCACATTGATGTTTCTCTCTCTCTCTCTCTCCCTCCCTTCCCTCTCTAAAAATAAATAAATAAAATCTTTAAAAAAAAAGATCTTTACAAATAACATAGACACTTTTATAATCACAGTTTCACAACTTGTGGTGTCTGAGTTCTTTTAGCTATGTATATTCAGTATGTGGTCCTAATCCCTAAATTTCTCTATATATGGAAACCTACCATCTCGGCTTGTGTCTATCAATTTGACACAAAAGCATGGTTACATTCTAAATGGTCTCCTGCATTCACAAATTAATCAATTACCTCAACTGACATTAAATTTTCTCACCATGTGGCCAGCACTGAATAGTTATAGATTTCTGGTCTTAAGATACATTTCTCATTCAATATTAGTTCACTTTTTCACATTTCTCATTCAATATTAGTTCACTTTTTCTTTCAAAAAACAATGAAAAATCTCATATAGGGCCTACTTTCTAAATCACAAAGTTGACTAACTCTTAAACAAATTTAGAAACTCTCTGTGATTTTTAGGATAAAGTACAAAGTTTGCAAACTTATGCGCAAGACCCTTAATGATCTGATTTTATGCATTTATCTGTTCACCTACTTGCCTTCTTCATTCCATTTATGCTCGTATATTTGTTGTGTTGTTAATAATATCTTTAATATTTTGAAGTTTTATTTCATATATGGTTTCAATGTAGATATATAAGCTACAATGTAGATATACAAATATAACATGAAAAATAACAAACAGAAATTGTAATAAAAATAAAAACAATGGTGGAGACAAAGAAGTTAAATATGTCTAAAATGTAGTCATGTGCCTCTACTTTTCATTAGGTCTATGTTTTGTGCAACCTTTTACCAGTCAACTTAATAAAAGAAAAAAATTAAAACACTACTTTTCATTGAGATAAACAGAATAAATTCAGGTACACAAATAGAGAAGAAACCTTTTCAATGCTCTACATAGAAGCTGTAATGTTAGAAAAAGGTATTCTCTGCATTCTTTATATAGATACCACTACTTTTGTTAAGACTTTTTTTCCCTTATAATTGACTTCTGCATAGGCTTATCATATTCATTAAGGCATATTTCAGAAGAACAATTCTGAGATGCATAGTAATGTCCTAGCCCTACTTGTCTGTTTCCCATAAATCTTGTTCATCGTATGTCTTTGCAAATTTCAAATACTATATAATATAGACATCGCTATGCTTGGTATCCCATTAGGCTGAAGGTCCTTTCAAGAAGTCATTATATCTTATTATACTTGATACCACAGTGATTTCCACACAGTTGAGAAGATGTTAAGCCTTGAAAAGATATAAACTGCTTGATATTTAATTTCTTAATATGTCAACTTTATAATTATTGCAGACAATGGGTTAAAGAAAAGTTCTTATTAGTTAATAACTTTTTAGACATTTTAATAATAGGAACTTACTTTGTATAGCTTGAATTTAAACTCCTAATTTACTAATCCAGGGAAAATCCTCTATTCTTGAAAAACAAGATATGGTACATCCTCTCTATTATTCAAAGTCCAACCAATCCTTATACTTAGTTTAATAAAAAAGCTATATTTTCACTTATTTTTAACAGCAAGCTATGGGCTTTTATTATAGAAAGAAATGGTAGAATACTTTTAATCATTTGATCAATTAAATCTTTATCTTTGCTTATAATGCTTCCTCTCCCCAATCTGTTAACTGCTGAGTATAATTTAATTTCAGATAAAAGTCCTCATATTAGCTTCTAGTAATACTGAGGCATTAAGGAAAACTCCATAAATCAGCCCAAATCAGAGTATTGACAATATGCTACAGCCATGAGCTTCAGGACATTTTTTATATACTGTTTTCAATAATGCATAAATATTTTTTACTCTGTTGTTATCTTTAATCAACTTCAAATTTTACTTTTACATATTGTTCCCAGTGAATTCATAAGTGTGTGTACTATGTGTTGACAACAATGAACATAGCATTGATTTTGAAACCCACATATGTGATCACTTTTCAACTCTGTCATTCTGATAAGGAATAGATACTATTCACTGTCACAAGCTGCCAATGTGCATTCTCAGGGTTCAGCTCAGACCGTGTGACTATAGTAGACTTACTTGTGTCTGGTATTTTTGCAGTAGCATCTTTGCCATAGAAATCTTTGCCTTAAGCATTATTTCTGCAAATATTTTCTCCACATAACTAATTGAGAGTAAGGCAGTTTTCCTGTAAAAAAAAAAAAAAGATAAAATTACAACAAATAAAAAAGGAACATTAAAAATAACATAAAATATGAAAAAATTAACAACAAAATTAAAAATGCTTTATTTAAAGTATGTATAGATTCATGGCAATACTGAGAAAGTAACTGATTTTATTTTGTGAATTGTGTATTAGCATTTATCTTTGTTCTATGGGAAATGGGGCTTGAACTATATGCTCTCAAAAAGCACCCTTAGCCTCTCTTCCCAGTGTAGTGCATTTCAAAATAAGAAACTGACTATTGGGGCAAATCACCATTATCTAGGAGAAATACTATTTTAAGACCACTACCACATCTACTTGTCACTGTATAAGCCATTATGCGGGTCAGTTAAGATTTATATCTAATATAAAAATGAAAGTAACTGCAAAAACTTCATCAATGGAGAAATGAAGCCAACCAAACAACAGCAAAAATCAAAGTTATTTTATCTCTTTTCATGGCAAAATTTTCTTACGCCAAGTTAGTTATGTGGCAAAATGCTTGCTGCAAATATGTCTGTGGTGAAAATGTGTGTGGCGAAAAGTACCTAAAAATAGTTAGACTATTTCTGATTGTTCTTGAAAATAGAGCAGAAAACAGCGATAAAATATGTCTTAACTATTAATTTTTAATGCTTAAAAGTATTTCTGTCAATGTTACAAATCTGTTAGGGAAGATGAGATTGGAACACTATTGCATTACCTCCCTTTCCTTTTTGTCACATGCTTGATTATCAGATTTAAGTGATCTCTGGTCCTTTCTACTTCATTCCCAAGCTTTCTTTAGCTCCTTCCTCTGCTTTAAGTATTTTTTTAAAACTTGTCATTAACTCATATTGCATTTTATATTTATATTTCTATATTTGTTTATTTTCTATATTTTCTTTTACAGTAAGTTCCATGATATCAGGGATTTGACTTTCTCTCTGTTTAATCTCTAGCATTAAGCTGTACCTAGAATATAACATTCAAATGTTTTATTGAAGGAATAAATACTAAAACTAGATCTCTATATGATTCAAATTTGCATTTTATTTTAACATTTTTTTCTTAGAACCTAATGCATTGCCATTTTTTTCTGAAGTCAGTAATGCCTTTTTACTCCCTCGTTTGTTTGTTTTTTTTTCCCATTTGTTAGGTATTGTCATGAGTTCTTTGCACACTCTCCAAGAGAACTATAAAAGCCCATTCAATAAATATTTACATGATTGAATCCATCAGGTAATCTATTATTTTTTTTTTACCATGTCCAAATTGATGCTCCTATCACTCACACTTGCTCTAACCTGATTTCACATTAGGCCAGATGCACGGCTTTTATTTGGGTGTTACTGGGTGTTTCCTTTGCCTTTTCCCTATGTTGTATCCCTTGTTTCCATGATACCACACACATTAGTCTCTGTTCCTTTTTATTCCTGGAAAATAGCCATAAAATATGTGGCAAACATCCTCTAGCATGCCCGCTCTATGACCCTCAATTCTTGTATTCCTACCTTTAAGTAACTGCTTCTTGACTATGGGTGAACCTGGACTAGCTTCTAACCAGTAAATACAGAAAACCTGTAGGGTAGGATGCACATTATTATTTATGAATGAAGCATCATTCTTGCTGGAGTGTCTCTCTCCTTGTTGACGTCAAGTTGCAAGTGGTGGTTTCAGGGTAGTCCGCATGGCAAAAAACCACAGGAAACCTCTAGGAACTGTGGGCAGCTCCTATGAGCAGAGGAGAATATCTGACAGACAGACAGACAGCTAAAAGACAAACAATTCTGTAACTCTTAATTCTACAACTGTAGGAGCTAAATATTGCCAAAAACCACTTGACTGGGGATGTGAATCCTTTCCTAGCTCAGCTTCCAGATAAGAACTAAGTCACAGCCAACACCTTAATTGCAGACTTGTGAGGCACTGAGGAAAATGTAGCTCAGCTGTGTTTGGGCTTCTGACTCATGGAAACTGTGAGATAATTAAAATGTTTTGTTGTAAACTGCTGAGTTTATGGTAGTTTGTCACAAGGCCTAGAAAACTAATACAGTGAGTAACTTTGTGAGTCCATATGTGTCTGAAAATTTATTTTTCTACTCTAGCATTTAATTTTGGATTGGCTGATCTTTAAATTTTATGAATTAATTTTCTTTCAGAATTTTAATACATTTTGCCATTGTCTTTCAGCATTCATTGTTGTCAAGAAATAAAATTGTATTCTAATGTACAATAATAAATGTACACTTCCTTCAGTCTACTGTGTCTTTAATGATCTGCTCAACCTTCCAAAAATGTTTTTATACCTTGCGTCTGGTGTTGTCTACTCTATTCAGACTGCTCTTATGTATCTATAAATTTTGAACTACTGTTTGTGATTGAAGTAGAAAAGAGTATATTATATGTATTTTCTATATTAAACTACTATTTAAGATATTGCTTTTAGGAGTTCTGGCCAAGATGGAGGCATAGGTAGAAACATTTCACTTCCTCTCACAACCAAAATGAGAATAACAACCAATATAAAATCAATAAACAACCAGAAGCACCAGAAAATCAAACTGCATGGAACTCCGACAACCAAGGAATTAAAGAAAAAATCAACCAGAACAACCAGACCTGTGCGCCAAGACAAAGAAATATGGCCCAAATGAAAGAACACAGACAAACCTCAGAACTGAGCGATGAGGAGATTGCCAACCTAACTGATGGAGAATTTAAAGCTCTGATAATCAAAATGCTCACAGAACTGACTGAGCTTGGTCAAAAAATGAAAGAACAAATGAAAGATACCAAAAGTGAAATAAAGCAAAATATTCAAGGAACCAACAGTGACAAGAAGGAAACCAGGATTCAAAGCAATGATTTGGGACAAAAGGAAGAAATAAACATCCAATTGGATCAGAATGAAGAAACAAGAATCCAAAAAATGAAGAGAGGCTGAGGACTCTCTGGGACAATCTGAAACATTCCAATATCTGAATTATAGGGGTGCCAGAAGGAGAACAGCAACAGCAAGAAATTGAAGACTTATTTGAACAAATAATGAAGGAGAACTTCCCCAGTGTAGCAAAGGAAATAGACTTCCAGAAAATCCAGGAAGCCTAGAGACTCCCTAAGAAGTTACACCCAATGAAGCACACACCAAGGCACATTATAATTACACTACCCGAGATTAAAGATAAGGAGACAATCTTAAAAGCAACAAGAGAAAAGGAGAGAGTTTCTTACAAAGGAGTTCCCATAAAGCTATCAGCTGATTTCTCAAAAGAAACCTTACAGGGAAGAAGGGGCTGGAAAGAAGTATTTGAACTCATGAAAGGCTAAGACCTACATCCAAGATTGCTCTATCCAGCAAAGCTCTCATTTAGAATGGAAGATCAGATAAAGTACTTCCCAGATAAGGTCAGGTTAAAGGAGTTCATCATCATCAAGCCCTTACTATATGTAATGTTAAAAGGACTTATCTAAGAAAAAAAGATAAAAATATGAACAATAAAATGAAAATAAATTCATAACTATCAACAGATGAACCTAAAAGAAAAGAAAACAGCAAAAACAAAAATTAAGCAGACAGCCAGAACTGGAACAGAATCAGAGAAATGGACATCACACAGAGGAAGTTCAGTGGAGAGGGGGAAGGGAGGAATAGAGGGGAAAAAGTAAGGGAATGAGAAGCATAATTAGTAGGCATAAAATAAATGGGGAAAGATAAAAACTGGTACAGGAAACAGAGGGCTCAAAGAACTTATATGTATAACCCATGGACATGAACTAAAGGGAGGGGAATTCTAGAGGGTTGGGAGGACAAGATGGAGGGGTGATAAAAATGGAAAAATTGGGAAAACTGTAATAGCATAATCAATAAAAATACTTAAAAAAGATATTGCTTTCAGATATTTTATTTTTTGGTTTACTTGGGTTTTATTATTTCCTATTAATAATCTCATCCTACCACTTTCCACAGAAATTTCTTATGAACAGGAAGAAGTCAGAAGGCTCCTTTTCAAGCGAGAAGGAGGAAATTTTAATGCCTCAAATTTATTGGGAATACCTAACATCTGGATTTTTTTTTCTTTTTTAATGCATCTGTCATCAACCACATATACATCCTCATACGCTTTTCCTTCTCTCTGAGTTCTTGTTTATTTTGAACACATCTTTCTTTCCTAGAGAGGACAAGGTGAATGTACAAGGAAAGAACCCTAAGAAGGTCAGGTACAGGACACTGGAACACTGCGCAGAACACGTTCCACTTGAAATTACCATATCATGATAAAAATAAGGTAAAGATATTTGTATTTTGGTACAAGGAAGTTATTGAGGGAGAATTAGCTGAATATAGGTAGAAGTAAGCCATAAATAATTCACATATATAAAATCCAAAGTTAGTTATGTCTACTTTATAAATATTAATAATGTTTTGAGAAAAATAAGTTAATATTATTCTAAAGGGTCCTAAGAAGAATTACCCTTGAATTTTTGGTCTGCTTTCCATAAATTACTTTTATGGCTAAGTCATAAATGCTAATCCTTAATAGAGCTTGAGTTTCTTTTACAAAAATATGTATTCTGAATGGTTAGTAACTATTTGAAACAAGTTGTACAGTAAATCAATGAAGCAGGCCTAAACCTCCAAGTGACATTTCTGATTCATTTTGTCTTACCTTTTAAGCAACGCAATAAGCTAAAGTGTTTATTTACTCTTTTAATGTCCCATTCTTTATCAGGGCATTCTACCACTTATCTTCCCCAAATATTGTCATTTTCCTATCATTAAAGAAGGAGATAATTACTATTATCTGCAAAAGCCATCTTTTACTGGTTTTTAAGGTAATTCCATTCATAGTTATATTTCATTTTAATGCTATAACCTTGTACTTTTTATTACAAATGTATATAAATGTTATAGGTGCCTCTATTTACCTTCTCACAAAATATTGGGATGGTCAAGAAGTTCATATGTTTTTTTTCTGTAAAATAGAAGGCACATTTTTTAATTTTCCCAATAACTTTATTGATTTGTATATTTTGAGTATGTTAACTAACTCCCACATGGCATAAAATTGATTGTTCTCGATTAACGTCTTGATTTGATGATCAACTCCAACTAGTCTACTCAACCATGGAGCATAGTCAAGGCAGAAATCTCCAGCACAAAACTTAGCAAACCACTTTAGACGCCTTTGATCAGTCACAGCAACTTCTCCATATACTGCACAATTCTTTTGTGTGTGTTTCATTTGTGATTTTATCTTTTTTGCAATAAAAAAGCATAATATGCCAAAAATGTTGCTTATTTTCTTCCATCTTCAATATGAAAATGGCTACACAAAAATTCACCAATTTTTGTTTTATTTTTAAATGCACACTGATATTATAACTGCCTCAATACAATCTAACAAAATTGTTTCAAATGAAGTTAAAGACATCTAATCTTTTTTTCTTTCTTTTCTTATTGTTGGTCAAGTACAGTTGTCTCAATTTTCCTGCCACCACTTTCCCCTGCCCCTCCCACCCCACCTCCCACCCTCAATCCTACCCCCGTTTGGCTTTGTCCATGGGTCCTTTATACATGTTACTTGATGACCCTTCCCCTTCTTTTCCTATTATCTCTGCCCCCCTTCCCCTCTTGTTATTCTATGTTCATTTAACTTTTTGAGCTAATTTCATCTTTTCACTCAAAGTACAACAAATAATTTATTTGGCCTACCCAATACATTTACTGTCTTTGTAATTTTTTCAATTGTCAAAATATTTCTAAATAGTCTCCATAGTAAAGAGCAGACTATACAACTTTTAAAAGTGTATAAAAATAAATTCTTGTATGTATTTTCAACTAGAAAGTAGACACAAAAGCTAATTTTAAGTTATGCATATTATATCTCAGTGTTTTTCATTGAGATATAATATGCATTTTTACATTATAAACTTATATAAATTTTTATAATATAAAACATTTATATTTTTATAATATAAAATATACAATGCATTTTAATGTTTTTATAAAGTATGTGACTACTCTCGTAATTTGTCAATGTGTAAATTGCTAAATCCTTTCAATACCATAACATATAGCAAATATTCCACAATCAATATGAAACAGAGGATTGTGGACATTAGTAAAACTTCAGTTTATTCTGTACCTTTTGCCTCAATTCATAGACAAATCTAGGACAACTTGTCTCATGAAAAGTATAGTTTAGGCCCTGGCTGGTGTGACTTAGTGGATTGAGTGCTGGCCTGTGAAACAAAGGGTCACTCGTCCGATTTCCAGTCAGGGCACATGCCCAGGTTGCAAGCCAGAACCCCAGTGGGGGATGTGAGAGGCAACCACACATTGGTGTTTCTCTCCCCCTCTTTCTACTTTCCTTCTCCTCTCTCTAAAAATAAATAAATAAAATCCTTAGAAAAAAGACAAGTAAAGTATAATTTGTTCTGCAGTACTGTTAACATTTGATACAGGATGAATATAATTTATAAAAAAATTATGTAGAACATCAGTTTAGAAAGTTGTTTTCTTATTCTTTTTTTTAATGCTAGTATTTCCTTTGAAATCTAAAACTTCTAGGATTTCAAAACCATCATTAATTTTCCCCATCTTATCTAAACATTCATTAATCAAATGTTATAACATGTACTCTCTACTCTGTAGAGGCCAGTTTCTAGACACCCCATCACTATACTACTTTACCTATTTGGCATCTTTGGTCTCCTCTACATCCTCTCCATTTGAGAACTTTTCATCACTTTTTCATCTATTCAAGCTGCTACTCATTTCTAGTAGTTTCTCCTGTAGGCCAAATCCAAGCTTTGAGGCAGGGATAGGGAATAGATATCATGGCATTTTTATGGTCTTTGTCTCTTCATCGCCCATCTTCTCTTTGTAGCTAATTGTTAAAGGATAAAATATACTATCAGCAAGAGTCCTGGGACCACCAACTCACCATTTCAGGCTAAAATAGGACAATTTACAATATATAAAGAAACAAACAATGGAAGCCAGTGAAACTTTGATTAAAAAGGCAATGATTTAAAAATTTGCAGTGACAAAATATCAGCCTGTACATAGATATGAAAAAGAAAAACCGGTCTATCATCTATCTACAATATAATTAAAAGAAAAATATGTTAAAAGTAAATAATAATTGTCTTTGGGTGAAAGAATTGTATATTACAATTACCTTTTTATAGTGTTTTACTTAATTTTTATTACAATGAGTATGAGCTATGTTTAATATAAAAATATTTAGGATCCAAAATATATTTCAATTTAAAATAGTTTATACAATTCTACCTAATAAATTTGCCCATATATGCATGTCTATATAAGTTAAGTGCCTCATTTTTATGCCACAATTTATTCAATTACATTAGGTTTAGTTGTTATATATGTAACATTTGAGATTTCTCCATTTAAATGCTATTTTTTTAAAGCATGGATAACTATTATTTAATATTCACCTTCTTTGCAGCATATTTTCACAAAAAAGTCTCAGGAGTGCTGTAGCAGGTCAAAGATTACATAAAAATTACAGTCCCTAATCAACAAGGCTCAAAAGGACAATTCTTTTTACCATGTGACTTTGTGCTCCTTTCTAATTTCAGATTCTACCCAGAGTTGCCTGGTCATCATGATGATTGACATCTTCACAATTTCCTCTGTACCACAACATTGTTCTGAGTGAGAACTCTCTTCCCTGTAAAATTCTAAGTGTCATTTTTTTGTTTGAGATACTCCTGCATTGTCCTTAGTGTCCTATTTTTTGTTACAAGATATGAATTACATTTAATTAACATACAGTATAAATATTTTATAACATAAAATTTTTCTAGGTGATATTTTAATGTTATGCATTTTATCCTCCATTTGACCACCATATTCAATTTATCTTTATAATTTGACACTAAAATTTATTATTTATTTTATATTGCTTTCTAATTACTATTTAAAATTTCCCTTCCTTGTTTTTCTGCTTTATGTTTTTCTTATTTTTGTTCATATAAAACAATAATTTAGATTTGAGACTTCTGTACTCGGTTCTTTCCTGGTGCACATCTTTTAAAATTAAAGTTTGTTGAATCCTTATTTAACATTTGTTTTATTCTGATTTCATTTTAGCCTATGCTCACTACTTATCTTTACTTCATTTTTTGTACATATTTATCTGAACCTCAAGATCTTTGAATTTGTCTCTTCTTTCTTCCAGAATATTGTTTTATCTCTCCCTTGTTTAATGAGTATTTATCTGACGTTATGTTAATCTTTCTTTAGTTGTGTTTCTATAGTAAGTATATATAATCCATAATCTATATACCTGAGAGAATCATAATCCTTTGCCTTTTATTCTATTATAAAAGCGGGGCTTTCTAAATATTTATAAATGTTAGCATTTTAGGATCATCACTAAAAATGGATATTTTCTTGAGATATATGTTTTAGATTTGTAAGACGTAAGGAAGAATTGAACTTGTAAATATTTGTAGATGAGATTGTGAATGGATATTTACAAAATAAAATAAAAAGTCAATTTTCTTGGTAGGCATACTCAATGACATAGTACTTTATTGTCATAATTTAGACTGTACTATGTCTAATCAAAACATTTCTCAGGGGGCTTTGGATGATAGCATCCTATAATTTAGGATTCTAATAATGAGGGATACAAATGAAAACAAAGCCTAATTCTATATATTTATAACCAGTTTATAAACTCCTCACTAGTTTTCTGCTCCAGAAATGGCTCTAAGTTTCAATGTGTACATAATGTGAAATAAAACTAATTTTTGCACTCGCATAGATATTCCATTCAGAAGTATGCAAGGTAGATCTTTCTGCATAATTCACTAAGTAATTTTGGTAACACACATGCTCACTTGTGCACACACAGACATACTGGCTTTCTGAATATAAAAATATTAAAAATATTTGATAACATTTTAATAAAAATTTTATAAATACATTTTTAAACATTTTATAAAAATATTAAAAAGATGGAATTGAATCTTCCTGAACAATGCTATTACATTCTAGGAAATTAAATTAAATTGAGTAAAAAACATACTTGCATAGTCTGTTTTCGAGCACAATGTAGTCATGTTAGTCAACCTCTATCTTTTTTGCCAAAATGCAAAAGAATGTTTTAGTTTTTGAGAGTATCTAAACAACATGACTCAATCATGTTTAGAATATTTTACTAGATAACAAATTTAAAACATTTCATAAAATGCTGCTAACACAAATTTAACAAAAGATATTTGTTTACAGCTCTCATTCATAGTTTTTAATTTCAAAAAAATAAGGATAATCTAATGGAAAATACTGCTAGCCTTCCCTAGTGTATCCTCGAGATCACGGTGTTGAAGACATGCTCCTTTGCAGGAGAGAGGAAGGAGAAACAGAAAAACAAAGACAATCCATAAATAAATTATCCTTGAAAGAAGCATAGATTATAGGTAAAAGATAACACATTCAGGCCTCTCAGAAATTCTGAAGTTTAAAAATGTCTAATTGTATGAAATAGATTTTCTTTTGAAGTCAAAAAGAAGCAATATGGAGGAATATACACATGTGTCTGCTGCACATGACTCTACACGAGGATCATATCCAAAGAACCAGAAGAAAAGTGTTGTTTCTATTTCACAGACAATCATTTAAGTAACAGATTAGAAGCATTGTCTACCATTCAATGGTAATAAAGAAAAATGGGTTTTAATTCAAAATATTCTAATAGTTTACTATGTTTTACAAAGTTGAGAATATTTAGCTTTCTATCTATAAAATGGAAAATAGTATTTTTAATAGACCATTCTTTTGAGAATTTGGAAGCTGATGTGACTCATAATGTGAGTGTAGCTCACAGGAAATCATAATTGTAAGGCTGAATTAATTTGACTATAAAAGTAATCTGTATATTCTAGGAAATAAAAGTAGGAGTTTCAAAATATGAGTTATCTTCCCAGAATTGGTACAAACCAAATCTAGGTAAAATAAGTACATTTTATGATATAGTCTACATCAGTACTCTACTAATCATATCCTTTGGGACAATAATTTCACAGTATGTCAAAAAGTTATTATAAAAAAATAGATTTTATGAACATATAAATGTGAATAATTCTGAATAAAGTAATTTATATGGGTTTTAATATCTTAGAATTTTATTTTCCTTTTTATTTTTAAAGTATACTTTATTGATTATGCCATTGCAGTTATCCCTTTTTTTCTCATCTTTTTCCCCCTAAGCCCTGTGCCTCCCTCCCCCCAGCATTCCCCCCCCTTAGTTCATGTCCATATATATAGGTTCATGTTCATATATATAGGTTCTTTGCCTCATCCATTTCCTATACTATTCTTAACCTCCCCCTACTTATTTTGTACCTATTAATTATGCTTCTTATTCCCTGTACCTTTCCCTCATTCTCCCCTCTACCCATCCCTGCTGATAACCATGTGATCTCATTTTCTCTGGTTCTGCTCCTGTTCTAGTTGTTTGCTTAGTTTTTTGTTTTTTTTTTTTTTGGTTTTGTGTTTTTGATTCAGTTGTTGCTAGTTGAAAATTAATTGTCATTTTACTGTTCATAGTTTTGTTTTTTATCTTTTTCTTAGATAAATCTCTTTAACACTTCATATAATAAGGGCTTGGTGATGATGAATTCCTTTAACTTTATCTTATCTGGGAACCACTTTACCTGCCCTTCCATTCTAAATGATAGCTTGGCTGAATAGAATAATCTTGGATGTAGGTCCTTTCCTTTCATGACTTTGAATATTTCTTTCCAACCTCTTCTTGCCTGCAAGGTTTCTTTTGAGAAGTCAGCTAACAGTCTTATGGGAACTCCTTTGTAGGTAATTCTCTCCTTTTCTCTTGCTACTTTCAAGATTCTCTTCTTAATTTAATCTTGGATAATTTAATTATGATGTATCTTGGTATGATCCTTCTTGGGTCCAACTTTTTGGGGGTCTCTCTAAGTTTCCTGGACTTGCATGTCTATTTCCTTCACCAGATTGGGGAATTTTTCCTTCATTCTTTTTTCAACAAAGTTTTCAATTTTTACTCTTCCTCTTTTTCTGGCACCCCTATGATTCCAATGTTGGAACATTTAAAGTTGTCCCAGAGGTTCCTGAGACTCTCCTTATTTTTTGAATTCTTGTTTCTTCATTCTTTTCTGTTTGAATGTTTATTTCTTCCTTCTGCTCCAAATCATTGATTTGAGTCCCAGTTTTCTTCCCTTTACTGTTGGTTTCCTATATATTTTTCTTTATTTCATTTTGCATAGCCTTAACTTTTCCTTTATTTTGTGAACATACTCAGTTATTTCTGTAAGCATCCTGATTACCTGTGTTTTGAACTCTGCACCTGATAGATTGTCTATCCCCTTGTCACTTAGTTATTTTTCTGCAGTTTTGATCTGTTCTTTCATTTGGGCCATATTTCTTTGTCTCAGTGTATCTGTTACATTGTAAGGAGTAGAGCCTTGGGTACTCATCAAGGCTGGCAACCAAATTCCCTGATATTGTGGTTCTGTATATGGAGGAGAGGTCAGAGAAGGAACAATGTTGCTTGCTCAGCTCTCACCCCATTTTTAGTCACTTCTCCCATTACCCACAAGCAAATTGGGTTTTTCTGGTGCTGATTCCCAGGTGGGTGGTTTTGTGTACGTTCTAGGACCTTGTGGGTCCCACCAATGGACTCTCCTGTGAGACTTGGAATTTCTCCAGCCACCACATCCCCTATATGTTTTTACTACCAGAGGTTTTGAGGGTTTATTTCCCTGTGCTAGAACCCTGGGCTGTGCAGTCTGCCTTGCTCCTCAGTTGTTCCTACTGGTTTATCTACAGGCAAATGTGGGACTGCCCTGTCTGCCAGCTGCTGCCTTACCATGAGTCCTCTCCACTCCGGCTGCCCCCTCTACTAGTCTGGGTGAGTGTTTTTCTTTAAATCCTTGGTTGTTGGACTTCCACACAGTTTGATTTTCTGGCAGTTTTGATCATTTTTGTTTTTAAATTTGTTATTATTATACTGTTGGCTGTGCGAGGAAGCAAAGTGTATCTACCTACACCTCCATCGTGATGTGCTAACGAAAATTTTAATCTCCATAAAGAGGTTTATACATAGAATTTTTCAGTGTTTTTTCCTGGATCATCTTCTAATATATGTATTCTGATTAAACATTATTTAGTAATTTTATAGCTATTTTAGGATATATAATGATTCTTATATTTTATATCAAAAATAAAAGAATCACTTTATTACAGAATGAAAAAATAGAACAAGAATGTTTTTGTTTAAATATTTTAAGATATAATCCCTATATATCTAATCCAGCCTTACATAATATTTATTGCCAATAACAATAAAACAATATAATCAATAATTGCAAATTATTTTTATTATAAGACCTAATCTCACTTACACAAGAGAAGATATTGAAATGCCCTCCAAGGGATAACCATTTTGATTTTCAATTATTTTTCAATATTAATGAGCAATTTAATTATCCCTCAATGTGTTTGTTAACATGGCAATTTAGTCAATATTATTGAACCTTTTAAGCTACTTTGACGTATCTACTTCTAGTAAGCATTTGCTGTGTATTAAGTATAAAATCGAATCTCACAGGATCAACTACAACTGCTTTAGTAGTTAGAGGAAAGAGACTAAACAACAGCAAAAAAGGAAATAAAATTTTCTCTGGAAATTTGTTATTTTCTTCATTAGAATTTCTTTAAATTTCACTCCCTTTTTATTGGTATAAATGAACACTGAAGTACAAGTATGAATATTGAAAGAAATTAACTATGAAATGTGAAAGATGTTAATGATCTGTGATTATCTATATAATAGCTCTTATTTGAAACCCATGAATTTTAGCAATTTTCCTATTTTTTTAAGTATCCGTCTTTCCTAAAGACATGTACAGAGTTCTTCCTGGCTTATTATTAGTTTGGTAAAGATGACCAGAATGATTTTGACTGTAAACTGCTCAGTGGGTTTAGAAAATGCCAAAGCTTGGGTAAATTAGTGATGCAACTTGGAGTGGACTACATCTTTTGATACTCAGTTAACTTATTTTTTCACACTACACCATTTTATTACTGAAGTTGGATAAACTGCTTCATTTCTTTATTTACCTCACTTCTCTGACTTTTTTTTTTTCTCATTTAAACTTGTGTTGTTTATTCCCTTTGACTTGTGGAGATCATTCTGTCTGCTTTTAAATATCATCTGTGTCAATCCTATTTTATCTTCAAAATTTCTTTTTCTCGCTCAAGTACTAAATGTTGATTGTTCCCAGAATTCTATCCTTGGATCATTGTTTTCCTTTTGTTATGTGTCTCACATGATTTCACAAGTTTGCTGGATGAGAGACTTACTTTGGAGACGAAAGACTAGGCTTGAATATGTAACTTGACTACTTCTAGCTGCAGGACAAGATGCTTGATCATTTTCTAACTAATCCTTTCTTACTTTCATATGGAAAATTTTTCATTAATTTTAGCAAATGCCCGCTCACTCTTCTATCCAGAAACCCCTCTCCTCTGTAGTCTGGAACTGTTCTCCACTTTCCTACCTCATTATTCCAATATCTTAGTTGGTGGTATTATTTTCTTCCCAGTTGTGATGCCACAGAAAAAAAATCACTTGGCATGTAATGAAACCAGCTATTCTCCACTGCTGCTCTTCCTTTTGATGCTTGACTGCTGGCAATTGATTATCTTTGTGCTGAAATTTTTTACGGCCTTGAAATTCTCATACCCATAAAGTTAAATGTACTGCAACTATGTCAAAATGGTTTATAAATTTCAAAACACCCAGATATTATTTATCTGCAGACCGGCGGTCTCTATCTCAAGCACAATGATAAATTTATCTGAAATGTTACAGTACTGAAATTTAAATGCAGATTTTTATGATTTTTAGTAAGAAAAAAGTTGGCCACAGTGAGTCCAAAAATCAATTGGTATATACCTTCAAAAGTTAGTACTGCCTTGTTGAATCAGCCAAATACCAGAAACTGTCAAGCACTCTTGCAAACTCAAGAGAATGATTTTTATCATCACCAAGAATGATTTATTTATTTATTTTAAAGATTTTTTATTTATTTATTTTTAGAGAGGGAAGGGAGGGAGAGAGAGAGAGAAACATCAGTGTTCGGTTGCTGGGTGACATGGCCTGCAACCTAGGCATGTGCCCTGACTGGGAATCAAACCTGCGATGCCTGGTTCACAGCCCGCGCTCAATCCACTGAGCTACACCAGCCAGGGAAGAATGATTTATTTTTCTCAAGCTATATGAAAACTTGGAGTTGTACCCATCTTTGCCATACATCCAGACATATTCCCAGGTTCTAAGGAGCATAACATGTGCATCTTTGAAGGGGTACCATTTTTCTTTCTACTACAATTGGATATTACTTATAGACTTACAGTTAAGTTTTCAGATTAAAAACATAAAGTTTACAATTTTCTCAAGCTTATCCTCTACATAGTTTCTGGCAGTTGTATTTTGCAGCAGCGTCCTCGTATTCTTATGTTAAGTACATTCTAGCTACATGTTTTATGGGTTTTTGACTTCTATGATATAAAGATCATTATTCTCCAATAGAATATCTATCAAATACTTCGTGTTTGAATCTCTGAAATGTAAATAAAATTGATGATTTTGTTAAAAAAAAGAAAGTGTATAATTGGATGACTGATTGCTGTGGTCTTGTGTTTGAGTAAATATACCAAGTTTTTCAAAAGAAATAATGTATTTGCTATGATCATTTTTCTGAAGGTAGTCATGGCAATTTGTGACTTGTGGGGATTTTACTATTATAAATATAGAATGCAGCATTCAGTTTTCAAAGTTTTCATTTTACAACATTGCTCCTAACAAGGAAAATTATTTTCCTTTTAGTGAAAAGTCTACTTTAAAAATAACAATTTCTGAAGAGATAAAACACATTTCTGAATCCCATTTTAAGCCAATTTACACCTATTAGTATGTGTTGAACTGAAAGAGGAAGCATCCATATTTAGAGTGTACCTAATGCCAATATTTCCTGTATTTTGATGTTTCAGGCATGAAAAACTCCTTTGGTCAGTTACATTTTACCGCATACAAGCCTAATTAAATGTAGAAATCTATCAGTGCCAAGGTACATAATACTGATTTCTATTTACTAATAAGATATACCATTTAAAATAGATAGAAACAGGGAAATGGAGTTCCCCAAGAATGTTAATATAAAATAATAACTATTCTTAGTGTTGAATACAGAGGTGTGTAAAAGGGATAGGGGGGAGAAAAGAACTTTGTGGTAGAGATCTGGCCTGGAGATTAAAGTTGTTGAAGTTTGAAATAATAAACCACTAGAGAAGCAGTGATATCAGGCATCAGCCCGACTTCTACTAGGGATAAGAAAACACGCTGTTTGGGGTGGTTGGAGGAGAAGTTGAAGATCAGGGCATTTGCTGACTGTGAGGCTGAAATGTGTTCCAGCCTTGAGCAGGCAGGAGGTGGAGAAGGAAAGGTCTGTATCGGGGCAGCGGATGCACTGAGACTTGGGGAGACTTGGAATGTCTCTAAGGTTAATTTACATAGTTCTGCTCTGAGGTTTTGAATGTTAATTTTAGAGACAATCTTACATTCAAATCTCTGGATTTACCTTATTATAATT
>PVIA01009613.1:0-59451 GCA_004024845.1 Tonatia bakeri
GGAGAGGAGAGGAGAGGAGAGGAGAGGAGAGGAGAGGAAGAAAGAAAGAGAACGGCATAGTTTTATAAAAGAATAAAAGGTAAAAGAAAACACCTGGAAGCTGTAAGTAAAAATGTGGAAACTTGTCAGGAAAACAGGTTGCAAGAGATACATTGACAAGTAAGGGAAGAATGTACCTTCAGTTGTTCCATACAATTGTAAACACTACACAACACCCCTCCCAGATCTTAGCTCACTTCATGATTTCCTGAACTCTAATACTGTAGTGGTTAACTCTGTTCTCTCACACACTATACCTACTTAGTATCCTGTATCCTCACTTTACCTCAGAATCTGAATTCTCAAAACCTTCCTGCCTTCTAGATCCAACTCACAACCCTTACCTCCCCAACAAGAGTCTTATCTTCTCTCCATCCTTTCTAAAAAGTGGCTAATTAGGTGGAACATCACCATTAACACTATACATAACCAAAGGATCTCCTATCTCTTCTCTACTGGCTGTTACTGTACATATCATAGAATAATCTCTTCCTGTCTTAAACCATTTTCCCTTCCCCCTCCAACTGATCACACAAAAGAGTAGGTGGAAGCTATGAACACCAGGATCCCCGCTGGAAGAGGAAACATACAACAAAGGAACCACCAACAGAGAACAACAGAAGAAGGTGAAGGAGGGAGTGGAAGCCACACTAACCTCAATCCAGGACCTATCTGGAAATACAACTAAATAGTGGAGAAATTACCCTGAACAAACAACTGATCAAGAGCAAGATCCTTGAAACCTTGTACACACAGAAGAAACAACTTCAACACAATCTTCCCTTACCAGAAAAACAAAATACAAAAGGTGGTAGACAGAGTGACCCTCAGTTTACCAGTTTGGTGGGAAGGACCCACCAAAAAAAGACCCAACAACAATCTAAACCCAAAAACAAACACAGAGCCAACTTAAATGAAGGCCCAAGACCAGTGAGCTTGGGAGGTCAAGGACACTGCACCAATGAAGCTCACAGATATTCTACCTCAGAAATTCTAACTATAAGCTCAGGGAGCCAGAACAGATCAATTTAAGAAGCTGAGACTAATGAGAAGAACCTCACAAACAATGGGGAAAAAAATCCCCCAAATAAAGGAAAAGATAAAGCCTCAGAAAGAATGTTAAATGAAATAGAGGCAACTCAACTATCAGGTATTGAGTTCAAAGCAATGGTTATCAGGAAGCTCAATGAGCTCACAGTGAATTACTAGAAACTACAGGGTAACTACAATGAGCTAACTGCAAACTATATCAGTGTGAAAAAGGAAATAGAAACAATAAAAAAGGGCCAAGATGAAATGAAGAATACACTTTCTGAACTGAAGAACACAGTAGAAGGAATCAAAAGCAGAATAAATGAAGCAGAAGATCAGATCAGTGAGCTGGAGGATAAAGTAGAAAAAACACACAGAAAGAGCAAGAAAAGGAAAAGAGGCTCAGAAAGAATGAAGAGGGACTAAGAGAAATGCAAGACAATATGAAGTAATGCTAACCATGTAATAGGAATACCAGAAGTAGAGGAAAAAGAGCAAGGAATAGAAAACCTATACAAAAAAGTAATGATGGAAAACTTCCTTAATTTCATGAGAAAAAAAGTTACACAAATCCAGGAAACACAGAGAGTCCCAATCAAGAGGAACCCAAAGAGGCCCACTCCAAGACACATCATAATTAAAATGGAAAAATTTCAAGACAAAGAGAATTTTAAAGGCAGCAAGGGAGAAAAAGGGAGTAACATACAAGGGAGCCCCAATCAGGTTAGCAGCTGACTTCTCAATGGAAATGCTCCAAATTCAGAAGAGAATGGCAAGAAATATTCCAAATAATGAGAAACAGAGGTCTGCAACCAAGGTTACTTTACCTAGCAAGGCTCTCAATCAAAATAGAAGGCCAAATAAGAAGTTTCCCAGACAAAAGAAGTCTAAAAGAATATGCCTCCACTAAACCAGCTCTGCAAGAGATACTAAAGGCTCTGATTTAGGGAAAGGAGGAAAAGAGAAAGAGAGAGAGGAACACATGGACATAAATGGCAATGAATAAGTACCTATCAACAATAACCTTAAATGTAAATAGATTAAATGCTCCAATCAAAAGGTATAGAATAGCTGAATGTATAAGAAAGCATGACCCACACATATGCTGCCTACAAGAGACCCACATCAAGACAAAAGACCTGCACAGGCGGAAAGTGAAGGGCTGGAAACAAATTTTCCAAGAAAATGGGCAAGAAAAAAACAAAACAAAACCCCGGGAAAGCAGCACTCATATTACACAAAATAGAATTCAAGAAAAGTGCCATAAAGAGAGATCCAGAAGGTCACTTCATAATACTCAAGGGAAGAATCCACCAAGAAGACATACATTGTAAATATATATGCACCCAACACAGGAGCACCCAAATGCATGAAGAAAATCTTAGAGGACTTCAGGAAAGATATTGACAGCAAAACAATTATAGTGGGAGATTTTAACACCCCATTGTCAAAAATGGACAGATCTTCCAAACAAAATATCAACAAAGATATTGTGGTATTGAACAATGCCCTAAATGAAATGGACTTGATTGATATATTCAGAGCCCTCCATCCCAAAGAAGCTAAATACACACTCTTTTCAAATGCACATAGAACATTTTCGAAGACCACATGATAGGATACAACAAGCCTCAACAAATTCAAGAATATTGAAATCATACCAGGCATTTTCTCTGACCACAAGGGACTGAAAGTAGAAACCAACACCAAGAAAAAAAAACGCAAAATACTCAAAATCATGGAGATTGAATAGTGTGATATTAAACAATGAATGGGTCAAGAATGGAATTAGGGAGGAATGAAAAAGTTTCTGAAAACAAAAGAAAATGAACTCACAATAACCCAAAATTTATGGGACACAGCTAAAGCAGTCCTGAGATGGAAGTTCATAGCGATACAGGCATACCTTAAAAAGACAGAGACATTTCAAACAACCTAACCCTACATCTATAATAACTTGAGGAACAACAACAAAGTCAGCCCAGACCAAGTAGAAGGAAGAAAATAACCAAGATCAGAGCAGAATTAAATGACATAGAGACTAAAAGCATAATTCTAAGGATCAATGAATCCAGAAGCTGGTTCTTTGAAAAGATAAACAAAATTGACAAGCCTTTAAGCAGACTCATCAAGAAAAAAAGAGAGAAGACCCAAATAAACACAATCAGAAATGAAAGAGGAGAGATTACAACTGACACCACAGAAATACAAAGAACTGTAAGAAATTACTATGAAGAATTATATGCCAAGAAATTTGAAAACCTAGATGAAATGGACAAATTTCTAGAAAAATATAATCTTCCAAAGCTCAATGAAAAAGAAGCAGAAAGCCTGAATATACCAACAACATCAAAAGAAATTGAAGCAGTAATCAAAAACCTCCCAACACACAAAAGCCTTGAACCTGATGGTTTCACAGGAGAATTCTACAAGGCATTTAAGGACAAGCTAACCAAAATCCTTCACAGACTATTTCAAAAAATCCAAAAAGATGGAAGACTCCCAAACTCTCTTTATGAACCCAACATCATCCTAAACCCAAAACCAGATAAAGACAAAAAAAAAAGAAAACTTCAGGCCAATATCACTGATGAACATTGATGCTAAAATCCTCAACAAAATATTGGCAAACCGCATCCAACAATACATTGAAAAGATCATACACCATGACCAAGTGGGATTCATCCCAGGGATGCAAGGATGGTTCAATATTCACAAATCAGTTAATGTAATACATCACATAAACAAAAGCAGAGACAAAAATCACATGATCATATCAATAGATGCAGCAAAGCATTTGATAAGGTGCAGCACCCATTTATGATAAAAACACTCAGCAAAGTGGGAATAGAGGGAACATTCCTCAACATAATGAAGGCCATATATGAGAGACCTACAGCCAACATCATACTCAACGGGCAAAAACTAAAATCTTTTCCACTACGATCAGGAACAAGACAAGGCTGTCCACTTTCACCACTTTTATTCAATATAGTATTGGAAGTTTTAGCCATGGTGTTGAGACAAGAAAAGGAAATAAAAGGCATCCAAATTGGAAAGGAGGCAACAAAACTGTCATTGTCTGCAGAAGACATGATAGTGTACATAGAAAATTCTATAGACTCTACCAAAAAAACTGCTTGACCTAATAAATGAATTTGGCAAAACAGTGGGATACAAAGTCAACATCCAGAAATCAAAGGCATTTCTGTATACCAACAATGAAATAGCAGAAGCAGAAATCAAGAAGAAAGTCCCATTTGATAAAGGAACAAGAAAAATAAAACACCTAAGAGCAAACCTAAACAAGCAGGTAGAAGACCTGTATTCAGAAAACTACACAACACTGAAGAAAGAAATCAAGGAAGACACAAACAAATGGAAACATATACCGTGTTCATGGATCAGAAGAAAAAAACATCATCAAAATGTCCATACTACCCAAAGCAATTTGCACATTCAACGCGATACCTATTAAAGTACCAATGGCATATTTCACAGACAAAAAACAAACACTTCAAAAATTTATATGGAACCATAAACGACTCCAAATTGCTGCTGCAATTTTGAGAAGGAAGTGTAAAGTAGGAGGGATCACAGTACCTGATACCAAACTGTATTACAAGGCCACAGTAATCAAAAGAGCCTGGTACTGACATAAAAACAGGCACATGGACCAATAGAACAGAACAGAGAGCCCAGAAATAAACCCAAGTCTCTAAGGTCAATTAATATTTGACAATGGGAGCAGCAACATAAAATGAAGTAAAAATAGCCTCTTCAATAAATGGTGCTGGGAGAAATGGATAGCTACGTGAAAAAAAAAATGAAACTCAACCACCAACTTACACCATACACAAAAATAAATTCAAGGTGGATAAAAGATTTAAATATAAGCTGTGGCACCATTAAAGTCCTAGAGGAGAACATAGGCAGGAAAATCTCAGATATTTCACACAGCAACATTTTAACTGATATGTCCCCCAGACCAAAGGACATAAAGGAAAGAATAAATAAATGGGTCCTCACCAAAATAAAAAGCTTCTACACAGCTAAAGAAAACAGTATCAAAATAAAAAGAGAACCAACTGTATAGGAAAACATATTTGCTAATGATACCTCAGACAAGGGTTTAATCTCCAAAATATATAGAGAACTTACATGACTCCATTCTAAGACAAGGAACCCAATTAAAAAATGGGCAAAGGACTTGAACAGACACTTCCCCAAGGAAGACATACAGAGAATCCAGAGACACATGAAAAAGATGCTCAGTATCACTAGCCATGAGAGAGGTGCAAATTAAAACCCCAACAAGATATCACCTCACACCGGTCAGAATGGCCATCATAAACAAAGCAACAAACAACAAGTGCTGGAGAGGTTGTGGAGAAGAGAGAACCCTGGAACACTGCAGGTGGGATTGCAGACTGATACAACCCCCATATGGAAAACAGTATGGAATTTTTCTCAGAAAACTAAAAATGGATCTTCCTTTTGACCCAGCAATTTTACTGCTAGGATTATATCATAAGAACCCTGAAACACAAATCCAAAAGAACATATGCACCCCAACATTCATAGCAGCACAATGTATAGTAGCCAAGGGTTGGAAGAAACCTAGGTGCCCATCAGTAAATGAATGGATCAAAAAACTATGATACATTTACACAATGGAATTCTATGCAGCAGAAAGAAAGGAGCTCCTACCGTGACAGCATGGATGGAACTGAAAAGCATTATGCTAAGTGAAATGAGCCAGATGGTGAAAGACAAATACCATATGATCTCACCTTTAACAGGAACCTAAACAATAAAACAAACAAACATGAACAATATAACCAAAGACACTGAAATAGAGAACAGGATGACCAGAGGGGAGAGGGGAAGAAATTTCAGGGGAAAAAGGGAAGGGTTTTTGGGAATGAGTATGAAGGACACATGGACAAAAACTAGGAGGGCTGGAACTGGGAGGGAAGTGAGGAGGGCTGCGGGGGTTGGCTGGGATGGGAGTAAAAGACAGAAAACTGTACTTGAATAACAATTAAATAAAAAATAATAATAAATTAAAAATTGTTTTATGCAGAAGTTCGTGAAGGATTATATATATTTCCAAAACTAAAAAAAAAAACAATATAAAAGTCTACTTAAAAATTTCAAAGACGTTCTCTTGGACTCTGACAGTTTTGCAAAAGATTCTAATTGAACTTTTGGCTATTCTGATCTCCTACAGTGAATGCACCTACAGGTTTCTGGGAGTGAGGCAACAGATTTACCAAAGAAGGTTCACTGGAAAACCTGCAGAGAAGTCTCTTCACTTTAAAAGAGGATATAGAAAACTTAAAAATATTGAAAACAAGAAAAAATACAAAGGCAAGCATATGGTTGCTCAGTGGAATAAATAGATGTTTCCTTTTCTCCTTACTTATAGTTAAAAAGAAATTAAAATTACCATAATAGGGGAAATACTGAAGGCAAAGTACCTACCTTGTAGGTACTGGGACTACTTTATCTGTTCTTAATAACACCCAATTAAGGATAAAGCTTTGGTGCAGATTGTAGGGATATACAACCAACTAATGAAAATTCTTAAGTCACAACCTGTTTCCTTCTAACTATAAAATGTCATGAGGAAACATACATTTTTACTGGTCTAATCAGCCTCAGTTTACCTGATGGGGGAGATTGTTTTCGAAATGAAGGGTGCCCACAGAGTTTTTTTCCTGGAAGGGTTAAATGTATTTGAATACTGAAACACTAGGGAAAATAATAAGTATAAAGGAACTTCCAGAAGTAGAAAACATATGTTGAGACTGAACATTTCTTGCAGGATGTTCTAATGGAACTTTGAGCCCTTTCCAGTACAGATATTGCCGAGACCAATCAGCCACTCCTACTACAATAACTATTGATGATACTTTGACTCTGCCTAATATTTGCCATTTTACTTGAAGACCTGATGCACTAGCTGGAATGAACTCCATTATATCAAATTGCTTTTAAAGGAGACATAATTTATACAGAAGCTTCTGTAATTCTCCCAACTTGCTGGTAAAGAAACTAAATAAAAAGGATGGAGACTTGTCCATAATTTCAGAGCTATAAATAAAATAATTATTTCCAGATATCCTGTGATTCCAAATCCACATACTTTATTATCATCCACATTTGTAGACTATGAATATTTTTCAGTAATAAATTAATTTAGTACCTTGCTCAGAACTTCAGTATAAAATAATGCACAGTCAATATCTCTTTGCCTTCACTTGGGAAGATTGCCAATTTACTTGGACTAAAATGTCCCAGGTAGATAGAGAGACCCTCACCTATTTCTCCCAGAGATTAACATTTGATTTCCTTTTATGCTCTAGTATATTACTAGACTTAAAAAGGACACAATTTACTTTTCAGAATAGCTAGCAAGAAAAGGAGGTCGGGTCTCAAAGGATAAGCTTCCATTTTGTTTATCTCAAATAAAATAGATTGACATCTCATACCTAAAGATGGATATTAATTAGCCTCAAAAGACTCAATGGAATTTTATTTTTCTCTCCTTCAGAATAGAGAAAGAAACTTAGAAGATGCTGATTTTTACTGGCTATTGTCACAATTGCATTTAAATTTTTTCTTGTTTTATTAAACAAGAAAAAATTATATATGTTTCATTAAAGTCAAATTCATGGAACCTGCCCCCTCTCACCAAAAAACAAGATGTGAATTCTCTAAAATATTATTTAAAACCCACATTTGACACATATTAAGAAAAAAATTTCTCATACAAAAACACTTAGGAAGATTTAACTGAAAAAGAGACATTACCTTTGACCTATACAATATTATCATCAGCAATTAGACTCAGAAGCCAAAGAGCTCCCTCCCTGCATGACAGTCATTTCTGCTTTAGACATGTTATGCAAACAGAAAAGATAGCTATGGGCTCTCCATTTTTTATATTTTCATTCTTTTGAATCTCCAGTGAATTCCCATCATACTCAATACTTCTATAAGTTTCTCATCTTCTCCACCTATTTTTTTAAACTTGAAGTAACAGTCTTACTATAGCAAGTTTGCTGCCTTCTGTGAAGAATAAAGACATCCATGACTGCATTTTGCCCACAGACCATCTCTTTGTTTCCAGGGATGGTTCACAGGAAACTCCTTGTTGATGCTGACTTAATGTAGTTTACATATGAATATGTGAATGATGAACAGTAATATTACCAAGCTGGATAGGCATTAAATTCTATGATGGACATGACTAAAGATTGTTATTTACCCAAGTAGGAAACTCCTAACAATCTGAAATAATTGTTCTAAATTGCACTTGTCAATTTTCAAAAAATGAAACACCCCATAATTGCACTAATAGTAACTATTCCCTTGGTGTATCTCACAAATCTAGAATGTTGTGGAAGCAGCAATCCTGAATTTACTCCAAGAGAAGTGAATTACAGAGAGAAAAATAGCTGGTAGAATCATTAGATGTTATATATTGGCAATTGAAATAATTGAGAGTTATCAGAAGTTGAAGACTTCTTAGACTGCTACCACGAATGCAAGTGGAATTCATGTATCTGATGAGGTAGGTGGGCAGTATTAAAGAGCCAAATTATTTTGACCTGAGAATGCTTGTTGTTCCCTACCAAATCAATGAAGGACTCTCTTACAGTTCTAGTGGACCTTGGCAGAAAAGAAAAGGGGGTCTGACCCTTAATGGGGAAACTTGGGACCAGAAAACATACATGGTGTCAAACAGAAACCAGTCTTACCTGAAGAAACTCAATCATTGATACTTTAACAAGTTCATGAGATAACACATTGGGTTTTTAAAAATATGATTCCAGGAAGTAAACAATATTATCGGAAGCCTCTTACTATAGCTCAAAAATCTGTAGATGTTTTATCTGTCCAAATATGACACTGGAAAGTCATTCAACTAGGCCCATATACATTTCCCACTTTCCCTAGACCCACTTGAAATATGGTAATTGAATTTTATTATTTCATTGAATTCATTTTAAATGTCACCCTCTCAAGAATACAAATATGTCTCACAACCTGGTTGCCAAATAAATCTTAGGGTTACAGCTTCCAAGTGTACAACTAGCAGACATCAGATTTCTATAGATTAATTAATATTTAAAAACAGGTGGTCCATAGTAAATAAGAACCAATCACATGGTCAGGTTGTTAAAAGTGCTTTGGTCTATATGTGTCCTCACACTGTAAGTAAATGTTATACAAGGTAAAAAATAAAGAGAAATGAGACACAAAATCTTAGATCATCCATAGCTTACAGGTTAGAAATGATCCAGAGTGTTTGTCTAATAAAGGCCTGTGGGACCAACTGCCTCCCATTTACCTGCTTTTCTCTTTTGAGATCATTTGGCTTTAAATTACATCCAAGGTTAAGGCTTTGCTGCATCACTGATGGTTTATCATTCAGCAAGACAAACACTGACAGTAAGTCTTCCTAAGAATTCCTTCCAAGCACTTGCAACAATATTGTCTAACTGAATGATTGGTCATCCGTGTATTCTTTAGATTGATTTATGACCAAAGCAGTGTGGACAAAAAAAGGCGCCACAGGCTAAACCTGACAAGCTTAGGGAAGTTCGGCATGGTGGAACATGAAACACATAAACTTAAGTAACCATGGAGGGTGGTCTGAAATTAAAACTCTTAGCCTAAGTGAGTCATGGTGGGTAGTCACGTCCTAGGTTAGTATCTTTCCTGACAAAGGTCAACATTTACCTTAACTGAGAGGCTCATTGTCTTTTTGCTTCTAACATAACATACCCTTAAAATGTCAGGGTAATTTTGTGTTTTTTGCACACCTCACTACACCATAGAAGAGACAACATACCTTCTCATTACTATCATTGTTTTGTTCATTGTTAACTGCTGACTTTCCTGTACAAACTTGCCTCAAAATTGTGTCTATTTGTTTTACTGTTTAGCAATCTCACAGATTTCTGTACTTTTCTTTCTCCAACATCTCTAAACTATTGCCAATGAATTTCACGTAACCTCTTAGTCCTCAGCATTTGAGGGTACTATATAAAATAAGGGGCAAATTGCCATTCTTCAGAATATTTTCTCAGTCCATTGTGGTTTTACTTCCCACAATTATCATCATGTTTGGCTCAAGAAGACTCATAAAAATTCTTTTCAGGCTCAAATTTTGTTACATTGACAGCTTAAAATTCAAAGTTTCTAAGTAAGACTTAGTCTTTCTGGTGACCTGCACTCACTCTGCAACTATCTAGAGGCCTGCCAAAAGTTACGTCATCACAGTAAAAGTACACTTACCACCCACAGCAATTAGAGAATTCCAGAGTTTTTAGCTGCTCTTTTCTGAAATCCAAGAGAGAAGGCCAAACATATTTTTATGACATCACATGGGAGAGCTGATGTTTACTGAGGTGGGGTCACTAACCCAGAGTCATAAAGCCTGCAGGTAGACTGAGACATGTTATGTATTGTCTGTGGGAACTTGGCATATATTCTTCATTTTATTAGGTTTTCTTTTATATCAGAGGGACTAAAACTTAAACACTACCATTCCCCTATTCCTAGTGATTGAGAATCAAGATGTGAATTGAATGCAGTTTCTGAGTTGCACTGATTCATAATTTAGAAGTTGGAACTGAGATGGAAACATTATTTCTGTCACTGTGTTGACTGATAGTTGGGCTGTGGCAGACACAGCTTTATGTGAAGAAACAGGTGTTTCTTTACTTCTGGGTGGGGCTGTGGCAGTGGGACCTTGAAATCAGACTTTCAAGTAAACTCTCTACCTTCCATTTCTCCAGCTATTCATTTGTTTTATAAGTAATAATTCTTTCCTGTAGGGAATGCCTTCATATGGCATGGAAAAGTAGCTCAGCACGCACGTGGAAAACCAGTGGGGAGCAAGTGGCATGCAGGACCACACCCACAGAGAGGTTTTCCCATGGGGAATCAGGCCTGCATTATACTTAGGTCACTATGAGACTTGCTTTTACTAAAACTCCCTCACCCTGAATTGAGGCAGTAAGCCCTTGCTGCACTTACTTTGAGGCACTGATTTCACCCTGAACTGAGGCAGCAAGGGCTTACTGCAATTTCCTAAAGTCTTTGCTAACCACCCCTCACCCCCTGAAGATGGAGTGTGTTGGGTTCAACCACTTTTCTCTCTAATCTGCATCATCCTTCTTTTTGAAGTAATTAGCAGCATTCTTTCCTTTGTTATCTGTAAAAGGCAGTCCCCTACAGTGAACCCCTGCTTAGTAAATGAGGACTAACCTCAGTGTAATGTACCCAGAGAATCAATAAAAGCCTGTCTAGCCAGGAACTGGTCTTTCTGGCCCTCTAACCCTTTTTCTCTCAGAGAATGGCCATGCTGTCCTTTTTTCTCCACAAGACTTCTGTTGTCCCTGTGTATTTGTTCTCTAGCAGCCACAACATAAACGGATTCTGCCAGCCAGGATCCACCATACTTTGCCTTATAGAATTTTCTACACTCCTGTTCATGGCAGGTTTATTTTGAAAAGCCCAAATTTTTTTTTATTATTTTTAGAGAGGGAAGGGAGAGGGAGAGAGAGAGAGAGAGACACATCAATGTGTGGTTGCTGGGGGACATGGCCTGCAACCTAGGCATGTGCCCTGACTGGGAATCGAACCTGCGATGCCTGATTCCCAGCCCACACTCAATCCGCTGAGCTATGCCAGCCAGGGCTGAAAAGCCCAAAATTTAAAACAACACAAATGTCCATAAAGGGTAAATAGATCATCAAAATTAATGCATCCTTAGAATGACAGATAACTAGACTTTGGAAAGAAATAGCTATGTCAAAATAATCTTGTTGAATCAAGAAGCCAACCTCAGCCTAAAATTACATATGTTATGATAAAAATTTTGGAAAATCCAGAAAACGTATATGAATTTATAATAAAAGAAGCTGATGAGAGTTTTATTAATGTTACAAAAGGAGGTGGAGGGATGAAGAATAAAGAGAGCACCAGAGAGCATGAAAAGACTTTAATAGTAAGGGACATGGTCTTTACTTTAAATGTAACAAATCGTCTGGTGCATGCACTGGGAAAAAAATCATAAGTTGTATGTTTTTAATATGTTAAGCTTATTAAATTCATCTATAATCCAAAACATATTAAAATTATATATACACATGAATATTGTCTCAAGTATAGTTGAATAGAAAATACAAAATTAAAAGAAAAATAACTCTAATATGACATCTTCTCGCCCATTTTTCTGCTTGTCCACCAGGGTGTGGCAGAATTACTCTGTACACTGGATACTTTCTGGGGCATGGCTGATATCAACAGAGAAGCACCCACAGCCCAGCAGAGCCCAACCTAAAAAATATCAATCATTACACGCTCTTCCTAACTCTTCAAGTTCCTCATCAAGGGGAGCCAACTCTGTTCACTCCTCCATCTAGCCAAATATCATCCCACCAAAGGTCAGTCCTCTACAGGCAGCTGTTTTTTTTTTTTTTTGTTTGTTTGTTTGTTTGTTTTTCTTAACAGCCTCTGTTCCTCTAGGGTAAAAAGTCCACAAATCCTTCAGGTGTCAGCAAAGATGTCACTTTGTCAAAAGTTCTCCTGATGATCCCCAAACCAGCTAAGATTTAAGTACACGCTGTGTGTGCACCCGAAGTTTTTGTTTGTGCCTCTTCACTGAATTACAGCTAATCTCCTAGAGCCATGATTTGTCTGAGACCATTTCTCTGTTACAAGGTAAACTTGATAAGCACAAGGACCACACATGTTTATTCTCCTTGGAGTTTCCAGGACCCAGCCAAGAGCCTGACACATCACAGAAGCTCTGTGAATGCTCATTAAATTGATAAGGGGAAGCACACAATGGAAGGCTGTCACTCTATGTGACTCTTGCAGTTAAATTATCTTTTCATAGACACAAAGGCATTGGTGTCTGTATGACAGGAGGCCATTGCCTGCTTGGGGACATCCTAGGTTCAGGTTTTTACTTCACATACAGTCAGAAGAAAGGACAGAATTCTCCTAACATGGAAGTTGGACTCCATTTTATTCCTCTTAAAATCACAGCCCTTCACAGACCCACCTTGGGAGTTATGTCTCATCACCCAGGTCCTGTGTTCTTTCCATTCTCATGATACCTGATCTGACAGAAACTCAGGATCCCCAATCCCTGGAAGAGTTAATGACAAGTGTGGAAGGAACATACCCTGACCTTATAAGAATCAGGAATGATTTTTCATTCCCAGAGTTCCTGGTCTATGGAGCACCTGCCTGTTGTTTCTGAAGACATCTCCCTGGGTCATGATATCCTGGGGAACAAGGGAAATTTCCTGTGCAGAATGGGTTAGGAGAGCCTAGAATCTGTGATTGCTTCTCTCTCAAGGGGCTGAGGTTTCTATGAGAAACTCTCTGCCCCTAACAAAAGAATACAGGGTCCCTGGTTAAGTGTTCACGTGGAACTCTTCCAGCTTCTAGTCCCTGTGGGCAGATAGGGACACAGAAATGACTTAAATGCAGCACCCCAATGTAGTGATGGACACACAGGGCACTTTGGAGATAAACCCTTCAAGCCAGCCTCTCAAAAACCTCAGGAGAACTTTTACTAGATCCTTCCTTTGAACACTTGAAAGCAGAGAGCTCTGTCTGAAACAGCATATTCCCATGGTAAGTCATTTCTCCTGACACTGGACTTACAGTACTCTGGACAATGCTTGCCTTTTCACTAGGCTCACCCTGCACTGGTCAGCATCTTTGTGGAGCACCTGACATTGGCTGCAAGTCTGCCTCTTTCCTCTAGGAGGAAGCATTGAGACACACAGGAGATAGACAAAGGAATGTGGCTTTTAAATATAACCAGAAACATTGAAATAAAGAACAAAATGACAGTAACCACAGGGGAGGGGCAAAAGGGATAATGGGGAAATGTAGGGGAAGGTACATGGAGGAAGATGTATAGAGGACACATAGACAAAGCCAAAGGGGAGTAGGATTGAGGGTGAGGAGAGGGAGTAGATAGAGTAGGAAAAGTTGTGGTTGGAAAATGGAGGCAACTGTATCTGAACAACAATAAGAAAAGAAAAAGAAATGATAAAGAAGATAGTGGAGCCTGATTTTCATTCGTGGCTTTAACAGGTCTTTCTGGGCCCTCCCTCATGACTGCTTTGTCCCACCTGCTACTTCTAGAGACTGTTAACAGAAAGGGCTGTGCAGCAACCCTGACAAGCTCAGAGGGCCACATGTCAGGCCTGACAAGTGTCACAGGATAGCTTGTTCAGGAATTTCTAGCTGGGGAGGTGGTGGCAGGTTGTCATATCCCTGGCCCCTATTTTCCTTACCAAAGGAGAATCTTTACCTTCAGTGAGCCCTGATGCCTTTTTTTTTCTTTTCCTCATGAATAGCATAACTTTGACACGTCAGAGAGACATTCTTTGCTGGACCATTCAAGAGCACAGAGTCTGGGACTCTGTGCAAGACCAGAGAGTCTTCATGTTATCCGGTCCCCTGCACACCTTCTCTGTGTTCTGTAAATGTAAATTTTCCTGTAACCACCAATGTAAAAACTATATGTTTCTTTATTTTGCCTTTTTTCCCAGTTCTAGAGATTTTCCTGCTGTGTTTTCTCTTACCTACTAAGGGAGTTTATGCAACTTTTTTCAACTTCTATTTTGATTATAATGTATAAAATATGCTGCATAACTTCCTTTCTTCATGGGATTTGAGACCTACATCCCAAGCATATGTGATCATTATGACTCAGGTAATCTCATTAAATCACTCTAAAGGTTTGGACTTCTTTTTATTTTGACAGGCTCTGGGAGCACCTCCTCCCTCAGGGGTTTCTCTGCTGCTCCTCATGTCTGGCATCATCCATGGGCAAGTCTGGTTGTTACAGAACAAAGGGCTAAGGGGGGGCACACCAATATACTATTACCAAAAGGAACCCCCCAGGTTCATTATGTCTGTCATCTTATAGGAAACACATCTTTCAATGCCAGAGATTTGTGAAAAGGAAAGGACATGTTTATTTAATGCTATACAGACTTAAAGTAGTGACCTAATGTCTTCATTAAAATATCAAAGTTCTTTAGGATACCCAAAAGACAGCCACAGTGTTTCCTTCTTCACCTGCCCTAATTCGGGGTACTGTAACTCAGGAAAAGAAGCAAAATTTCATATTTCAGGCCTGTGGCACAATCAGCTGTGTATCCATCCAGGCAGGATTTCCAATTAATCCAAAGCCATGTGGCACCTTCTCATGGCTTACTGGCAAGAGTTCTTTCACCCTTCTTCCAGGCAAAGTTTCTCCTCCTTCCCAGGTTAATGGCCAAAGGGAGCATCCCAAAGCTACGTGGACCTCTTCTATCTAAGCTGAAGGGGTCTCCACTCAGGCCAAAACCGCATGGGTCTCCACCAAAGCTGCGGGGGTCCCCACACTGGCAAAACTGAGCGGCTCTCCCTACAATAGCTGCCATGTGCAGGTTTTAAATCCCCGTGCCAATCTTCCTCTATACCCCCATTTATGACTCCTCCTACACTCAGTTACACCTGCCAGCATTCCTGCATTATTCCAAGTTCACTGGGCTGGCATCATGAGTCTGGGCACCAGTGGCTCCATGTTATGGAGCCAATCTTCTCCAAGTACCCACGCAGGTGCTGGAACTCGGGGGAACTGCACCCCTAGTTACATCTTGGGGGGAAGTTCCTTCCATCTCCCTGGCTCAGAGCATGGTCACAGCTATTTAATGTATCTATGCAACCAACCAGTTAAAAGTTATAGATATGTTAAACAACCATGCCATGGATTAGCTGCAAAACTGTTGCTGAACAAAACAGCCCTGCATGTTCCTGCTCCATGCATCCCTTCCCCCAACTCACACCTGTTTGGTGGGGGAGGGGTGAAGACATCTTATATGTCTTTCTAATATTTCCTAGACACCTTGAGTTCTGGAGCCCATTACAAATCCCTTTTTGGGGTCTGCCTCTTGGCTGCACCCTGTTTCATGGTGACCACAAGAAAGCTACCCAGGCAGAACTCAGACGTTGTCCCAACAGACAGACAGCTCAAGGTCAGGTCCAACAAACACATGTAGAGTGGGTGGTCTACATTAAGCTGATCCCTGAAAACCAGGAAGCCCACAGGCACCTGACCTTTCACCAAAGGCCTTTCTTCCTGGGGCACTCTGGACATCTCCCACTTCATACCTAAAATCTTCACATCTGGCTGAGAGTTTTTGTTTTAAGTCTTTGTTCCTGGAAACAAGATCCACTCTAGTGACAACCTGAGAGAGAAGAAGGGTCCCCACTGAAATTTTCACAAGGGTGACCCTTTTCACTACCAGATGCATCTGTGTGACATTCCTGCTGAGAGGAAGAAAAACCTTCTCAGAGAATTTGAGAACATGGGGAAGACCTGGTGCCCAGCTGGGTTTCTGTGTCACAAACAGAAATATTACAGATATTTTCAGGATACCAGAGGCTAACTGTATGGGGCTGAAAGAGCAAAGACCAAGACACAGCAGTGTCCAATGCTGGCATAAGTGGGTCACACTTTCAGGGATATGTGTGCCCCATCAGCCTTGTTAATGCAAGTATACACTAAGGTCAGTAGGACCACCCTCTCCTGAGAGTTTGTCAGATGCAGAGTCTCTGACCCCCTCAGTCCAGTCAGATTTGGCAGTTTAACAGGATGTGAAGACATCCCCTCTGTACAGGAGAGCAATGGAAGTGATTCTACCCTCCCATGAAAGGACCTCATTTTGATTGGGCAACCAAATTAGCTGAATAGCTGCTGAAACTGCATTTTTAAGGTGTCACCTTGGCATTGCAATGTTTACAATGTCTCACAGGTGACCCAATGCTCAGCATAGGTGATATCCCTGTTTTAGGTTCTTCTGATTAAGCTCAAGAACACCTGCTCTGAAGGGAAAAGCTAAGTATGAAAGAGAGAGGTGGTGGGAAAAACTACTGGGCACCTGACAGGAAGCTGTGTGTAAACCCTGAAAGCCAGACACCTCAGTTGTGTGCTTTTCCTAACACAGCGTGAGGGTGTATGTGTGGGTGTGTGTGTTTATATGCATGTGTGCTTCTGTGTGTCCTTGTGATTTTGAGGAGCCTCAGGAGTTCTCAATGAGGCATAATATAGTGGATCAGCCCTGGTCAGAAGGGACAAGGGTGGAAAAATCTGAAGGCAGGGCATTGGAGGTTCTTGTATGCAAACCCTGCTCCCAGCCCACATGACAAGAATAGTAAACATGCCCCAGAATAAAGCTCAGCACACAGGTAGGACACACAGCAGATTGCACCATTCTGAACAGAGGTGCTTCAGAGCCTTACAGAACCTAAGACATTTTTACAAGCAGGCAGCTGCAGTGAAGACAACAGATACCATGGGGTCCCATGCATTGTTTACCCACTGGCTTGTCCACTGGCGAGGGCTCCTGCTGGTTGGTAAGTAGGAGACAATTCCTTGAGATAGACTAAGGATCTGACATATAGACTGGCTGGGATCTGCTGAAGAGACCAGTGTTCTGAAAAAAGAGGGAAGGCTTCTGTTTGGAGCTGAGTGTAAAGTACAAAAGGAAGAAATAGGATGGGGAAAGGGACTCAGCAAGAGGAAAATCTCATAATCTGGAAGTGGAGGGAGGCAGGAAAATATGGATTGCTTTTCATTTCCTTTTCAATTCATCACTGAGTATTGAATTATGAAAGTGGTAATAATAATCATGACTTATGTCAGGAAACAGAAGAAAAATTCATCCGGGGGTGCTAAGCTTTGTCTTTACCACAAACCTCAGAAATAGGTAAACACATCCCATGATTTAGAGGACCCTAGGAAAAGTTATTCATTCAACCCCATGTATTTCTAAGTGGTTGGAGTCACTGGAGGTACTAGAACAGAGAATCCCTTCTCTCATCAAGTCCATGTTCTATGGAGGAGAGAGGGACAAGGAGAGGACCAAATATGAGGTCAGGTACCCACAACACCCATGAAAACAAAAACAGGACAGTCAAAAAGTGAAAGCAGTGAATCTTTAGAGAAGGTGGTCAGCAAAGGTGTCTTTCAAAAATGTTCCTAAGTATCAGAAGGTGTCTGAGTATAGTGAAGGGGTGAGTAAAACACACACCTGGAGAAGAGCACTTGAAACAGAAAAAGTAACAGTTTCAGAGGTGCTAGAACTTACTTTAAGAAGTAATGTGGGCCATGCTGTTGGCCTTGACCATGGGAGACACACACTCTTATGCACACCCAGACTGAGAGATAAAAAGACCTTCTCAGGATTCAGGGCCCCATCTTTCCAACCCAATATGAAGATACAAATATTGATCAATATATTTTTTTCTATTTTCTAGTCTTATTCTTAAACTTCTGGTGCATGCACACCACAGTCCAACAGGATATGTGGTTGAAAAATGCTGCTGAAGGGGATGATGTGCATTTACGTATCCTCAACAAGACTCCTGATGCAAAATGCTTCATATGGTACAGAGGGGAAGACCTGGACAACAATCACATAATTGCATTTCTTGCAAATACCGGAAAGTACCGTATAAGAAGTCCTCCAAATGAACACATGACAATAAATGATGATGGGTCTTTGCTGTTAAAGAAGGTCACCATGATGGATGCAGGAATCTACACCATAGCAGTGAAAAAACAAAACTCCAAAGTATTAATTGGATATGGAGATCTCCATGTATACCGTGAGTGATTGCTCTCTGACCTCTAGGTGTCAGGTGGGGTGAATTCTACTTCAAACACAGAACTGATAATTCTCAACTTTACCTCCATCGACCTCTGCATTTTTTTTTCAGGCTGGTTTTTGGTATCTATTGTAAGATACACAGAGTGTAGACAAACTTCTTAAGATTTCAGTGCCTCTCCCAACTTGCAGCCCTACAGATAGTCACTGTAGACAGAAGAATCAGTCTGATGAGAATAACTCAGCAGAGGGAAACCAGTTTCAGTTCAGCCCCCTGAGCATGTTCCTATGAACTTGACCTGAGGCTGATGCTGCTATACTAGGTCAGAGCATGGTCTGAAAGGACTCCTGATATTCATACAGAGCTCAGCTCAATAATCCCTTCCCAGATCCTTGTGCCAGGGTTCTTCACTCCAGTGACACAAGGCAACCTGTGCCAGTTTGGTTTTGGCATCCTTGAAAGGGCTGAGTGTGTAATAGTTTAATGGGCCCCTGAGTCACAAGGATCCTGAGGCAGTAACCAGTCCTGGCTCGGGCCCAAAAGGCACATCTTGGGAGAAATGGAGTTTGTTGTCACCTAAGTCTGTGTGTGAAGAGCACAGTCAGACAATGTCTTTGGATATTAGCTGACTATCCTGGGGAACTTAGGAAGGTTCAGAAAAAGTTCATAATCTCCAGAAAAAAAAAACTGAGGAAAGAAGGTGCTCCTGGAAGGTCCTTATTCACCAGGGATCAGCCTAGGGAATGCTCTCTTGGAGTTGATCAGTAAGAGGTGCCTCGTTTGAGCAGTTCTTCTATTTCAAGATTTAAGTCAGATCCTCTAAATATTTTATCATTGCTGCACTTACAACCTGGCAGCCAAATATTCATTGAGAATAAACTAGGAAACAGGGAGATACTGTCATTAAATCAGCCACACAATCCATGAGCAGCTGATGAGTCACTTGAGTGCTATTTGTAGTCATAGACTTGATTTTGGCAACTCAGAAGCCATATGAGGGATCTTTGAGTTCCTAAACCAATGAATTGGTTCAGATATTTTTTCTCTAGGCCTCTTGAGCTCATAGGAATATACTTTATGTGGAGTGAGCCAAATGAGAATCAATCTATTTTACTCCAGAGTCCAATTACCTGCAGTAACAATCAGAAACACTGCATAGAATACCCAGGCCTCTCCCACAGGTGGCCCATCCACGTCTCCCTGCACAGGACTTGACATCACTTATTTGATTCCTGTTGTGGTGCAGTCATACCCACCAGATATAAAGAAAAGGACTTTGCCTTCTCATTCCCCACTGCACTCCTGAAAACAGCTTAGAACAAACATGTAACAAATACTCAGCTGCTTTGGATAAATTAGGAAGAAATAAATGGTGATTGAATGAATGAATGATCCAAAATTTCTTCAGAGCTGGAACCTGGATTCAGAGTCTTTGGAATGCTCACCATAGGAAACAAGATTTCTGTGCCTCCAGGAATTAAGAACATTATCTCATATCCTTTTAATTTCTCTAATAAAATAGTTATTTTTGCAATTGGTCTTGAGGTCCAGGGTATTAATAATAATTTTCACATGCAGAGGAACTTTAAGTTTTTTCCAAATTTCTATTTCATAGCCACATAACACAAATTGCCCACTGTCATCAGAATTTCAGAAGTTAATGTTCTGAATTTGCTACAACTTACACAGTTTGCATTTGCCCAAGTCCTCACTTGCCCTCAGAGGAGAGAGAATGACTTTAATGGTCAAGGGCAGAACACATGACTCTGCTGTCATAATCAGTTCCTGTCTGTCCCTTTTCCTCTTTCCTAAATCATTTATTGAAATTTTACCTATTATTTATTGGCTCACTGGCTCATTTCATTCACCTTCACCTGGAAAAACCAGTCCCACCTCTTCTCCCAGAGGTCTGAGTAGTCGACTTACCACTGGCTTGCTTCTGGTCCTTATGTGTTATTTCTGCTCCAACCAAAGTCTCCAGGATGTCCTGGGAAATAGTGCCTCATGGAAATACACCTCATCTGGGTGATAGAAGTCTTTGCAGCTGAAAGAAAAGGTTTCTTTTCAGCCAGGGAGTCAGTGGTCAGTGAAGAACCAGGAGAAGTGCAGGGGTGTCTCTGACACCCATTCCTATGTCATTCCATAACCAAAGACTGATACTAAACTAACACCTGAGGAAGTTTGTATTTTCCCCAGACATATAGCTGGAGGCCATATATTCACTGAGGACTCAGATTCCCAAGATTCAATTGTGATATGTTGACCTGCCCTATTATTTCCAAGAGTCAAGTTACTGAGATGTGAGAAGTGCCAACTATGATTGAAGAAGCTTTTGGTGACATCAGAGGTACCATACAGGGCCAATTTTTACTCTTACATGCAGAATAAAGTTAACCCCACCCAACATCACAAGCAACATATTGGACCTTGAGAGATTTGATTTTCATTTTATTTAATAATAGTGGTATTGAGCATCTTTTTTGTGACTATTGGCCATTTCTATATATTATCTGGAGAAAATTCTATTCAAGTTCTTTGCCCCTTTATAAATCAGATTATTCATTTTGTCCTTGTTGTAGAGTTGTAGATCTTTTGTATATTCCAGGCACTAACCTTTTATTTTCCATAGGATTTGCAAAATATTTCTCCATTTCATAGGTTGCTTTTCAGTCTGTTGTGCTTTTTGATGAAGAGAATTTTTTATTTTGACAAAATCCAAATTGTCTATTTTTGCCTGTATTCTTAGTGTCATATTCATAAAATCTTTGCCAACTGAATGTCATGATGCTTCTCTCTATACTTTTTCTAAGCATTTTAAACTTTTAGGTCTAACCTTTATAGTTTGATATATTTTGACCTAATTTTTGTGTATAGTATAAGATAACAATCTATGTCAATTGTTTGGATGTGGATATTCCTTTTTAACATCATTGTTAAAAAGTTTATCTTTTCTCCTTTGAATAGTCTATGTGTTTTCATTGACACCATTTGATCGTGTTTTTGATGAACAGAAGTTTTTGTGCCAGTATAACACTGTTTTGGTTCTCTTAGCTGTGCAGTAGCTTTTGAACTTAGGAAAGATGAGACCTGCTACTGCATTCTTTTTTAAAAACCATTTCAACAATTTGGGGTCCATTGAATTTCCTTATGAAAAGTAGGATGGATTTTTCTATTTGTGCCAGGAAGAGCTTGAGGTTTTGATAGTGATTATGAAAAACATGTAGATAGTTTGGGGTCTTCCAATAAATTAACATGTATGTTTTTCCATTTATTTGTGTCTAATTTTCTCTCAAAAGTGTTTGGTAGTTTTCAGTGTATACAATTTTTATCTTATTGAGTTTATTCCTTTGTATTCTAGTATTTTGATGCTATAGTAAATGGAGCATTTTCCTTTGTAATTTTTTATTGTTTTTGAAAGAAAAGAAAGTGATCGCCTTGGCTGGCATAGCTCAGTGGATTGAGCGCCAGCTGTGAACCAAAGCATCACAGGTTCGGTTCCCAGTCAGGGCACATGCCTGAGTGGCAGGCCACGGCCCCCAGCAACCACATATTGATGTTTCTCTCTCTCTCTTCCTCCCTTCCCTCTCTAAAAATAAATAAATAAAATCTTTAAAAAAAGAAAAAAAGAAAGTGATCTTAAGTGTTGATTTGATGTCCTGCAACTTTGCCTTATTTCTTAGTTCTAAGTGTGTATTTATTAGTTCTAGGTGTGTGTATGTTTGTGTGCATCAGAAACTTTATGATTTTCTATATATCAGATTATGTCATAGTTTCAAAAAGCATATTTTTTTCCACCAATTTGGATACAACTTGTTTCATCTTCTTGCAAAAATGTGGTGGTCAAAACTTCAAGTACTCTGTTGAATATGTGGAAAAATAGCATATATTTCTTGTTCATGATATTACTAAAGAAAAATTGTCTCCATGGAATATTGTGTTATCCCTGGGCTTTTATGTATGACCTTTATTATAATGTATAGTTTTCTTCTGTTCTTAGTCAGTGCTTTTTTTTTAAAACCATAATCACTTCCTTTAATTTCAATATGACATTGAATCAGTAGGCCAGGAAATAAAATCTTGTTCAGACTTAAAAGTGTTTTAGACAGAAATCCTTCAAGTCTACAGTCATGAACACTGGATTGGGCCATTTTTTTTAACCTAATAAATTATTTAACAAAAGCTAAATGCTTTTCCACTTACAGTAAACTTCCCTTGGCTGTAGAGATGGACAAAGGTGGTAAGCCTGCCTTTACTAACACACATAAACTTTTACATAAGTAGTAGGATGCTTTTTGAAGTAAAAAGTAAAGTTCTAGAAAAAGGTCAAGAAAAGCTGATGAGAGAAAAATTGTACCTGATGATGAGGTTATAGGACACTTGGGCAGGAAAGAGGTTCTGTGTGCTGCTATGACACAGATGTCTGCAAGAACAGTTAAGCAATCACCTGAAGGTTATATGGGGTCAGAGAGGAGCTAAAGCTCTCTCCTTACACACTGTCACCTCAATATACACAATTGTTCTTCTGCAAATGTCAGAACCTTACTCTGGAGGTGTTTACATGGCTCACTGTGGACTGTGAGTGGCTGAGATCTCTGAGGAAGCAGCATGACTCCATGTATCAAGCCCATTCTCAACAAGTCACATTCTCTGTTTCTCCACAGAGCATGTGAGAAAGCCCGCCCTGCGAGCCAGCAACACCACAGTCACAGAGAATAAGGATGCTGTGGTCTTCACCTGCTACTCAAATGCTCACACCATCCTGTGGTTGTTCAATAGCACAGAACTGCAGCCCACAGAGCGAATGAAACTGTCCAAGGACCATCGAAGAATCACCATAGACCCTGTCAAGAGGGAAGATGCTGGGCACTACCAGTGTGAAGCCTCCAACCCCATCAGTTCTTTTGTAAGTGAGGCCCTTGAGCTGGATGTGAAATTTGAATGACTCTCCTTTCCCCCTCTATGCTGTTATACTCTAAATAAAAGGTTTTCTTGCATTATTAGAATAGATTTATTATGAAGGTGAATAGTCTTTAAAACTTTGCATTGAGTCAATAAACAGTCAAAAATCTGAACTAACATTGTCATTATTCTTGACTTAAAGTCATATTTCAGACCAAACCCACCGTCAGTTTGGTCTCATGTGTACCATGTCCACAGTGTAGCTGACACTGTGTCCCTCAGAAGATGAGCAGTGGTCCTGTGATAACCAATGGGATCAGGTGAAGTGCATAGAAAATCTGAGCAGTGTCTCTTCTCCATGCAAACATGAGAAGGCACTGGGACACTGTTGTAGACCACGGGAGTGGACACAAGGACACCCATGTGAGTAGCAACACTGACTTTTGTTTGTTTCTAAAAGTCTCTGTTGCTTATATATCAAGAAAATTATTGTTATTGTTACAGGGTGCAGCCAAGAGGGGGGACCCCAAATGGACATTTAAAATGGGATCCAGAACTCAAGGTGTTTAGAAAATATTAGGATGTCCTCACCACCCCTGCCCCAAGTGTGGGTTGGGGAAAGGGACAAATAGAGTAGGCCCACTGAGAGCTGTTTCCCATAGCAACAGCCTTGAAGTTAACCTCTGATGTGGTCATTTAACATACTATAGCCTTTGTCTGGTTGCTTAGATATGCTAAATAGCTGCAGCCATGCTCTGGGCCAGAGGGATGGAAAGGGACCCCCCCAAGATGTGACTGGGGGGCAGGTCCCCTGAGTTACAGAGCCTGTGTGGGAGCTCAGAGAAGATTGGCTCCACGACATGGGGTGACACTTGCTCAGACCCATAATGGTGACCAGAAAAGCTGTAAAGGACAGCAGATTGAGGGCAAGTGTGTCCGAATGTGGGAAGAGTCAGAAATGGGGCTGCAGAGGAAGATTGGCACGGGGATTTAAACCCAGACACAGCAGCCATAGAGAGAGAGACCCATGCAGCTTTTGGCAGTGTAGAGACTCCCACAGCTCTGTGAAAGAGAATTCACCATGCAGATTTAGCAGAAAATCACCACTCGGCCAAAGCCGAGTAGCAACCCCGTCTCCCTGCAGCTTTGTGGGGAGAACCACGCAGTTATGCCAGAGTGCAGAGCCCCACAGCTCTGGTAGGAGAGGACTACGTGGCTTTGAGGTGCTCCTTTTGGCCACGTGGCCTGGGAAGCAAGGGAGACTTTGCCGGGAAGAAGAGTGAAAGAACTCTTACCAGTAGGCCATGAGACGGTGCTACATGGCTTTGGATTAATTGGAGATCCTGCTTGGACAGCAACACAGCTGATGGTGCTGGGAACCGAGGGAGGCCTGCCAGCCAAACACAGATCACTGGGAATAACCAGACACTGCTGGATCCATGGACTTCTATTTCCTTTCCTGAGATATGGTATCCCTGACTGGGCAAAGCGGGGAATGAAGGACTGTGTATGTTTGTGGGTGTTTTAAGGGACTTTGGGATTTTGGCAAAGACATTAGGTCACTACTTTAAGTTTGTATAGCACTAAATAAACCTTTCCTTTCCTTTTCACAAATCTCTGGCATTGAGAGATACCTTTCCTTTAAGGCGGCGGACAAGACGGACCTGAGTCTCTTTCAGTAATAGTATTATCACCCCAGGCCCCCCTTGTTTGTTCTGTAACATTATGAGTCCAGTACATTTCTGTTTTTTTTTGTTGTTGTTAAAAATATATAATTGGAAACTTTGGTAATAATACCAAAGCTTTAGTTCAAATGTCCTAGTTCAGGACCTTGTGCATTGAATTAGAAAAGACCTAACACTTGAAAGAGTGAAATTTGACCTCTTTGGTCTTTTGTTAGCTCTTGGAGAAAAGGACAACACCTAAAGCTAGAGAAATGGAGGTGAAGGGTGAGGATGAGGCTTCCTAAACTCAAGTGGCTGTTAAATTCCTGTTATATGTTTTATAGAAAAACTTTTATCAAAGCAAACAATTTGGTAAGTGTCAGTTCCTCTGCCCTTAGGTAACTAATCGGGCCAAATCAGGTGACACCAGCCATGTTGTAGAAACGAGAACACAATTCTTTCTTGGTGATTAGTTTTGATGAATAGGAAAGTAAGAGTAGAGATAAATGTAATGTCCGAAAGGAAAACTGTAGAAGCACAGTCTTCTGGGAGATCAAATCCTGGCTCTGTTCATGGAGTCTCAATTATTTTTCACCTGCTTATACATTGCAGGAACTGATGTAGGTGCAAAATGGATCTTGGCTGAAAGAGACATAGTTGTGTTTCCTTTGACTGTGTACAAGCGGGGTTGTTATTGATAAGGTACTCAAGACTTGGAAAATTTTAGCTTAAGGTAAAAAGCTGTAAGTCTAGCAAATAATGTGTATGGTAAAGCTTTTTTTCAGAAACTACAGATAAGGCTTTTCCTGGCTCCTGTGAAAATGGCTGGCCTCCTGGGGCGCTGCTAAAGATTACTGCCTGGGGACAACTGTAGGCATCTGGGCCTTGTGTTCCAGGGACACACACGCACACACACACACACACACACCCTCCCCTAGGAACAATTAACTGCACAGGACATGAATGTTGTAGCTTCTGAATCTCAAAGCCCTCACCGCACCTTGTTTATTCCCCTCTTATAAAAAGTATGGCTTGGAAAGAGAAGAGAAGACAAGATGGTCTGTTAGGGTATGAACCCACCATCTTCTCAGATTGCCAGCCTCCTAAATAAGCGCCCATAAAGATTCAATCACTGTCATTGCTTATTGGGTTTGGTAAAGACAGGCAGCCCAAATGTCAGTTTCTTTTTTGGTTTCATTATGACCTAGAGGCTTTAAGGTTCCCTCAGACTCCTCAAACTTTAGAGAGGTCCTTTCTCATTGCAGGCCTCAGACCTCCATATTTTAGAGCATTCTCTTTAGAAATGTGATTGCGACTTGTAATCACAGAATCTTTATTTTGCCCACTTGAAATGCACAAGAGTCCTTAAAATTTTCTTGCCAGTGTTATGATTCAGTGAGTATCTGTCACAAAGTCCTGTGCCCAGCTCTTATAATTTTATCCTCCTGAGTCTCTGTATCAGTCTCTGTGGAGGGTAGAAGCCTAACTTGGGTGAGGACCTTTAAAACCAGGAGGTAAAATGACCTCCTGTAAAGATTTTATGAAACGTTTCAATTTTCTTTTCTGTAAAGCCAATTAGCAAACAGAGATGTCTTTGATACTTTCTCCAGTTCTTAAAATCTTCATAGCCTTCTGTTTCATGGGTGCTGAGTTCTGGCTCACTATGTTAACACATAGTTTTTTTATAAAGTGTTTCTTGTCTCTTAACTTTGTGTGATACATGTTTCACTCTGGCATCACCTACCGGTACTTATAATTACCTGATCCTGTCATCTGGCTCACAGTTGCCCATCCTTATTATATTTTCAAATATTCCAAATATTTTTAGTGTGACTGAAATTTTTCAATACATATTTCCCATTGTCCTGCCTCAGTCCTAAATTTATGTCCACAGCATAAGGTGACCTGACTACCTAGATTGTTTTGGGAACAAGGTTGATTAAAATGACTGGTCTTCAAATCTGAGAAAAAGGGTAGAGATAAAACACTGCACCTCTGCACAGCCTAACCAAAAAGAGTCTTCTCATTGTACATACATTTTCATTCACTATCAAGGAACAAGTTTACAGAGTTTGTAAAAATATTCTGTCTTGAAACTCTGAAACTCTTGTAAACACTCACTTCTCTGCCACATCAGCCCCCCACAGGTCTGCACTGGAAGACCCTGTTTGTGCCTCCTGTGACATGTATCTCAGGTAGTTATCAGTGTCCTGGTAACCAGGTGCACTAACTAAACAAGAAAAGTTATGAAACATCACACATGAAATATAAAATCAAGGGAAAGAAGGAGAATTTGTAACATTGTGCATATGAAGTTACTAAATTTTATCCTATAGTTTATTTCAATTCACATATTTTCCCCTTCTTTCTCTTCACCTCATTTCTTCTTTCCTTGAATTACTTTCATTTCAAATTTTGTTTCTTCTCTTGCTACAACTTGTTTCCATCCACACTGTTATAATTTCTCCCCCATCCAGACACAGGAAACCATTTTTCTTGTCAGTGGTTACCTCACTTCCTTCCCCTGACCCCGGCTCTTAAAATATCCCCATTCTCTTTCCATCTTTAGCAATCTTTGCTAGTTGGTGGTAAGTAGGGTAGTTGTTGTTGCATTTTTTTGTTCAATTTTATGTTGAGATCTTCACTAATTTTTGGTTCAAATATCAAATTTTATTGGCACCCTCACCTTTTATTTTTTTCTAAAATTAATTTTGCTCTGTCTTAACCTGTTTTTCTCTGTCTGCCTTCTATTTCTCTTTCACCCTGGCTTTTTCTTTTTCTTCATTCTCCTTTTTTCTTTTTCCATACATCCCAATTTTTAATTTTTCCCTGTATTAGACAGGTTTTTGTTCCTCACTCTTAGGATTCCCTTTCCCTTTATCATTTCAAAATCATTTCCCATTCCTCTCAAAATGTATTGAACTTTTTTGTTTATTTTTCCCTCTTATTCCCATACCACCTATATTAATTTTACCTCATTTGTTGTTGACAGTAGTGTGGTGGATATTTCTCTTCAGTTTGGTTCCTATATTTTTGTTGATTTTTTAATAATTTCCCTTCATTTTTCTTTCTCAGACTGTACTTTTATATTATTTTAATTTCTGTTTAAACCTAATACTATGTTTCCATGCTTATATTCCATTGCACCATATGCACCATAGTTTTTTGATCCATTCATTTACTGATGGGCATTTAAGTTGCTTCCAGCACTTAGCTATTGTAAATTGTGCTGCTATGAACATTGGGGTGCAAAGGTTCTTTTGGATTGGTGTTTTAAGATTCTTAGGATATAGTCCCAGCAGTGGAATTGCTGGGTCAAAAGGCAGTTCAATTTTTAGTTTTCTGAGGAAGTTCCATACTGTTTTCCATAGTGGTTGTACCAGTTTGCAGTCCCACCAACAGTGCACTAGTGTCCCCTTTTCTCCACAACATCTCCAATACTTGTTGTTTGTTGCTTTGCTTATTATGATGGCCATTCTGACTGGTGTGAAGTGGTACCTCATTGTGGTTTTAATCTGCATCTCTCTGATAGCTAGCGATATTGAACATTGTTTCATGTGTCTCTGGATCCTCTGTATGTCCTCCTTGGGGAAGTGTCTGTTCAAGTCTTTTGCCCATTTTTTAATTGGGTTGCTTGTCTTCTTAGAGTCGAGTCATGAAAGTTCTTTATATATTTTGGAGATTAAGCCCTCATCTGAAGTATCATTGGCAAATATGTTTTCCCATACAGTTGGTTCTCCTTTTATTTTAATACTGTTTTTTTTTGTTTTTTGTTTTTTGTTTTTTGTTTTTTTGTTTTTTTTTTTAGCTGTGCAGAAGCTTTTTATTTTGGTGAGGTCCCATTTGTTTATTCTTTCCTTCATGTCACTTGCTGTAGGGGACATGTCTGTAAAAAAGTTTTTGCATGATATATCTGAGATTTTCCTACCTATGTTCTCCTCTAGTACTTTAATAGTGTCACAGTTTATACTTAAGTCTTTTATCCACCTTGAATTTATTTTTGTATAAGGTGTAAGTTGGTGTTCTAGTTTCGTTTTTTTTTTTTCACATATAGCTGTCCAGTTCTCCCAACACCACTTGTTGAAGAGGCTATTTTTCCTCCATTTTATGTTGCTGCCTTCTTTGTCAAGTATCAATTTGCCATAGAGACTTGGGTTTACTTCTGGGCTCTCTGTTCTGTTCCATTGGTCCATGCACCTGTTTCTATCTCAGTACCAGGCTGTTTTGATTACAGTGGCCTTGTAGTATATTTTAGTATCAGATATTTGATCCCTCCTGCTTTACTCTTCCTTCTCAAAATTGCAGCAGCTATTGGGGGTTGTTTATGGTTCCATATAAATTTTTGAAGTGTTTGTTCTATGTCTGTGAAATATGCCATTGGTACTTTAATAGGTATTGCATTGAATGTGTAAATTGCTTTGGGTAGTATGGGCATTTTGATGATATTAATTCTTCCAATCCATGAACATGGTGCATGTCTCCATTTGTTTGTGTCTTCCTTGATTTCTTTCCTCCGTGTTATGTAGTTTTCTGAATACAAGTCTTGTACCTCCTTGTTTAGGTTTATTCCTAGGTATTTTATTTTTCTTGTGCTATTTCAAATGGGATTTTTTCCTTGATTTCCACTTCTGCTGTTTTATCAGTGGTGTACAGAAATTCCTTTGATTTCTGGATATGTCAAATTTGTTTATTAGGTCAAGCAGTTTTTGGTAGAGTCTATAGGATTTTCTATGTACACTATCATGTCATCTGAAAACAATGACAGTTTTGTTTCCTCCTTTCCGATTTGGATGTCTTTTATTTCCTTTTCTTATCTGATTGCTGTGGCTAAAACTTCCAATACTATATTGAATAAAAGTGGTGAAAGTGGACAGCCTTGTCTTGTTCCTGATCGTAGTGGAAAAGATTTTAGTTTTTTCCCACTGAATATGATGTTGGCTATAGGTCTCTTATATATGGCCTTTATTATGTTGAGGAATGCTCCCTCTATTCCCACTTTGCTGAGTGTTTTCATTATAAATGGGTGTTGTACCTTATCAAATGCTTTTTCCGCATCTATTTATATGATCATGAGATTTTTGTCTCTGCTTTTGTTTATGTGATGTATTACATTAACTGATTTGTGAATATTGAACCATCCTTGCATCCCTGGGATGAATCCCACTTGGTCATGGTGGATGATCTTTTTAATGTATTGTTGGATGCAGTTTGCCAATACTTTGTTGAGGATTTTAGCATCAATGTTCATCAGTGATATTGGCCTGAAGTTTTCTTTCTTCATTGTGTCTTTATCTGGTTTTGGGATTAGGATGATGTTGGGTTCATAAAAAGAGTTTGGGAATCTTCCATCTTTTTGGATTTTTCGGAATAGTCTGTGAAGGATTTTGGTTAGCTTGTCCTTAAATGCTTTGTAGAATTCTCCTGTGAAACCATCTGGTCCAGGGTTTTTTTGTGTAGGGAGTTTTTTGAATACTGCTTCAATTTCTTTTGATGTTGTTGGTATATTCAGGCTTTCTGCTTCTTTTTCATTGAGCTTTGGAAGATTATATTTTTCTAGAAATTTGTCCATTTCATCTAGGTTTTCAAATTTCTTGGCGTACAGTTCTTCATACTAATTTCTTACAATCCTATGTATTTCTGTGGTATTGGTTGTAATCTCTCCTCTTTCATCTCTGATTATGTTTATTTGGCTCTTCTCTCTTTTTTTCTTGATGAGTTTGCTTGAAAGCTTTTTGATGTTGTTTATTGTTTCAAAGAGCGAGCTCCTGGATTCTTTGATCCTTAGAATTGTGCTTTTAGTCCTCTATGTCATTTAATTCTGCTCTGATCTTGGTTATTTCCTTAATTCTACTTGCTCTGGGCTGTCTTTGTTGTTGTTCCTCTAGTTCTTGTAGACGTAGGGTTAGGTTGTTTGTTTGAAATGTTTCTATCCTTTTTAGGTATGTCTGTATCACTATGTACTTTCCTCTCAAGACTGCCTTTGCTGTGTCCCATAAGTTTTGGGTTGTTGTGAGTTCATTTTCATTTGTTTCCAGAAACCTTTTGATTTCTTCCCTAATTTCATCCTTGACCCATTCATTGTTTAATAGCATGCTATTTAATCTCCATGATTTTGAGTGTTTTGGGTTTTTTTCCTTGGGGTTGATTTCTCGTTTCATTCTCTTATGATCCAAGAAAATGTTTGGTATGATTTCGATTTTCTTGACCTTGTTGAGACTTGTTTTGTGTCCTATCACGTGGTCTATCTTTGAAAATGTTCCATGTACATTTGAAAAGAATGTGGACTTAGCTTCTTTCAGATGGAGGGCTCTAAATAGCTCAGTCAAGTCCATTTCATTGAGGGCATTGTTCAATGCCACAGTATCTTTGTTGATATTTTGTTTGGAAGATCTGTCCATTTTTGAGAGTGGGCTGTTAAAATCCTCCACTATCATTGTGTTGCTGTCAATATCTTTCTTGAAGTCCTCTAGGATTTTCTTTACGTGTTTGTGTGCACCTATGTTGGGTGCATATATATTTACAACATTGACGTCTTCTTGGTGGATTCTTCCCTTGAGTATTATGAAGTGACCTTCTGGGTCTCCCTTTATGGCCCTTTTCTGGAAGTCTATTTTGTCTGAAATGAGCATTGCTACCCCGGCTTTTTTTCCCTGTCCATTTGCTTGGAAAATTTGTTTCCAGCCCTTCTCTTTCAGCCTGTGCAGGTCTTTTATCCTGAGGTGGGTCTCTTGTAGGCAGCATATATGTGGGTTATGTTTTCTTATCCATTCAGCTATTCTATGTCTTTTGATTGGAGCATTTAATCCATTTACATTTAAGGTTATTATTGATAGGTACTTATTCATTGCCATTTATATTCGTGTGTTCCTCTCTCTCTTTCTCTTTTCCTCCTTTCCTTAAATCAGAGCCTTTAGTATCTCTTGCAGAGCTGGTTTAGTGGAGGCATATTCTTTTAGACTTCTTTTGTCTGGGAAACTTCTTATTTGGCCTTCTATTTTGATTGAGAGCCTTGCTGGGTAAAGTAGCCTTGGTTGTAGATCTCTGTTTCTCATTACTTGGAATATTTCTTGCCATTCTCTTCTGGATTTGAAGCATTTCCATTGAGAAATCAGCTGTTAGCCTTATTGGGGCTCCCTTCTATGTTACTTCTTGATTCTCCCTTGTTGCCTTTACGATTCTCTGCTTGTCTTGAAATTTTTCCATTTTAATTATGATGTGTCTTGAGGTGGACTTCTTTGGGTTCCTCTTGATTGGGACTCTTTGTGTTTCCTGGATTTGTGTGACTTTTTCTCTCTTCAAATTGGGGAAGTTTTCCTTCATTACTTTTTCAAGTAGGTTTTCTATCCCTTGCTCTTCTTCTTCTCCTTCTGGTATCCCTATTATAGGGATATGATTATGTTTCATATTGTCTTGCATTTCTCTTAGTCCCTCTTCATTTTTTCTGAGCCTATTTTCCTTTTCTTGTTCTTTCTGGATGTTTTGTCTACTTTGTCCTCCAATTCACTGATCCGATTTTCTGCTTCATCAATCCTACTTTTCATTCCTTCTACCGTGTTCTTCAGTTCAGAAATTGTGTTCTTCATTTCCTCTTGGCCCTTGTTGATTGTTTCTATTTCCTTTTTCATATTGATATAGTTTGCAGTGAGATCGTTGTAGCTTCCTTGTAGTTTCTGTAAGCTCATTGTGACTTCATTGAGCTTCCTGATAATCATTGCTTCCAACTCAAAATTTGATAGTTGATTTGCCTCTATTTCATTTAGCATTCCTTCTGAGGCTTCCTCTTTTCCCTTCATTTGTGGATTGTTTCTTTGTCTTCTCATTGTTCATGAGAGTCTTCTTGTTATCCTCTGTTGCTTAAATTGATCTGTTCTGGTTCCCTGGGCTTATATTGTGAACTTCTGTGGTAAAATACCTGTGAGAGTCAGTGGTGCAGTCTCTTTTAGGTATCCTGCATCTCAGAGCTTCTCCCTACTCCTTTTTGTGATCAGTTGGAGGAGTAAGGCAAAATGGTTTAAGACAGCAAGGCAGCATTCTATGATATTTACAGTAGCATCCAGTAGAGAAGAGATGGGAGATCCTTTGGCTACGTATAGTGTTAACTGTGATCTTCCACCCCACTAGCCACGTTTTAGAAAGCATGGAAAGAAGAAAAGACTCTTATTGGGGAGGAAAGGATTGTTAGTTGGATCTGGAAAGCTGTGAGGCTGTGGGAGGTCAGATTCTGAGGTAAGGTGGAAATAAAGAATAGTGAATAGGAGTAATGTGTAAAAGAATAGAGATAACACCTACAATAACAGAGTTCAGGAAATTGCGAAGTGAGCTGAGATCTGGGAGGAGTGTTGAGTAGTATTTACAATTGTATGAAATAGGTCTTATTTACAGTAATATTGAAGCAACAATCTTGTGGCAGATTCTATGAGATCTAGATGACAAGAATAAGGAGTATAGAATCTTGAGTGGTGTACTAATGGAACCCAAGTGAGGGACAGTAAATTATCAACACACTGTGAATGAGATAACAGGGGGAACCTATCAAACTACAGTATAACCAGCCAAACAAAGAATATTATACAGAAAGAAAAAAATACCAAAATACTATTAAAATAAAAAATGTCAGTAAAGAGAGAAAAAGACAATACAAATTTGCAGTAACTTTCAGGCGTGAAAAAAAAAGCAGAAGATTCAATGCAGGAGAGATAAATTTGGAGCAGAAGGAATAGCACTAGGATGAAAGGAAGAGTAACATAAGGAATTGAAAGATGTAAAAATAATAAGGGTTAAAAAATAAAAAGATACTCTAAAAAAAAAAACAAGATAAAATCAAACAATCAAACAACAGCAACAGCCAAAAAAAAAAAAAATCTGTTGTTGGTTTCTAACTGGCCACAAGAGCTTTTCTGGTCTTGCTGACTTCAGCAGGCTGAGGGGCAATTGGAATGCTTTTCACCCTTCCCAGTCAGAACTCAGTCAGTCTCTCTGGTACTTGCCCCCAGGGCTAGCCGCCTGCTCTCCCCAGAACTGATCTGCTGCTTCAGGTTCATGGTGTAAGCTCTGGGGATTGCAAGGGGTCGTGCACTTCCCCAACTTCACCTCCGTGGGCTCTACATTCACGAGAAGCACCCTCCTCTCCTCCGGGTTCACAGTGCACACTCTGGGTATTGTGAGCAGTCACACACTTCCCCAAATTCTCTGCTGCGGGCTCCAGGAGCCTGAGAAACACAGCATCTTTTCTGGGTTCACATTGTGAGCATCGGGAATCCCGGAGGGGCGCAGTGCTTGCCCAAAATCACCACCCTAGGCTCCAGAAATGCCCATACCCTTCCCTTGTTCAGGGCTGTGGGGTCTGGGTCTTCCACAAAACCACACAATCACTGGGTTGGGGGTGCGGGTGCATGGCCAGGCTGCCCTTGGTCGCTCAAGCTGGGGCACTCACTCTTCCCCTGGCTGTGCATGGGTGCCTGCAGTTCGTGTGAATGTCCCTCAGTCTTATGAAATAAATTCTAAGATCAGGAAAGTTCATGAAAGAGGAAAAATTAATCTAATGATTAGGTTAGGGGACACATAAGCTAAGAAGAGGTTCTCTGTGCTGATAGTACTGAGATTTCCATAACAACATTTGAGGGCTCACTCTGGGGTAATCTGTAATCAGAGAAGATGTCCAGCCCTCCCTTTACACATTGTCACCTCAAGAAAGATAATAATTTTTCTACAGAGATCAGGACCATTCTCAGGTGACCTTTACCAACTTAAATATGGACAGTGAATGATTGATATTTCTGGAGGTACATAGTGACCCCAGGTCCCAAGTCCACTCTCTCTGTCACATTATCTGTTTCCCACAGAACTTGTGAGTGTGCTAACTTTCCAGTCAACACCACCAGTCACACAGCATAAAGACACTACAGTGCTGGCTGCTATACAAGTGTGACCTCCACTCAGTGACTGTACAACAGGGAGAGGCTGAAGCTGTTTTAGAAGATGAAGCTCTCCTGTGGCTACAGAACTTTCACCATGGACTTTGTCAGGACAAAGGATGTGGGAATTATCATTGTGATGTCATGAAAACCATAGTTTCTTTGAAAGTGAGACCCCAAAATATGGGTATAAAATACCAGTGACCCTTTCTTCCTCACCTGTTATTAAACTCTGAATAAATCTTTGGCATTTTTCAAATAGATATGCTGTGAAAGTGGGAAATTGTTAAGAGGACTTGCATTGAGTTATAAATGATCAATAATAAAAGCTGCCCTTGTCACTGTGGTTGATTTAAGGTTGCATTTTAGACCAGATCCCACCATTAGTTGGTCTCAGATGCACCATCTCCACAGTTAGATTGACAGAGTGTCCCTCAAGTATGGCCAGTTGTCACGTGGTTACAAGTGGAAGCAAGGGACAGATTTGTGAAAATTCAATTTCTGTCCTTTTTCCACCAGTCATGTGGAGGGCACCTTTATACTGTTGTGGACAACAAGAAGCTGCTAACAGACACCTCTGTGGGTAGTAATTCAGTATTTTTTCTCTCTGTTAGACTTCTTTCCATAAAGTCGAATGTCTTCTTGAGTGTCTTAGTTTCATGGAAGTAGGCTTATTTGCATAAGTTTAGCATGGCTCTATCCCTTTTATTAATAGAATATAATTAGAATTGTTGGTAATACAAACATAGTTTTGCATCAAATATCATTGTTCAGAGTGGTGCCCACAGAATTACAAATAACCACAGTTTTTATGAAGCTAAGTTTTTCCTGAAGGTTATTTTTGTCTTTCTTGGTGAAGACAGAATCATCCAAATCTAGGGAGACTATTGGTAAAGTGTGAGGGTGAAACGTACTAACTTCAAGAAGCTGTTAAACCTCCCATCTTAGGTTTTATTTAAAAAAACAGTGCATCACATCAAAGTATGTGGTGAATGTGTTTCTGTTCACTTCTGTTACTAATCAGGACAAACTAAATTACAGCAATCATGTCATGGGATATAGAATACCCTTATTAGTTTCATATGATATTTAAGTGAAAAAACAACAACAATAGAAGTTAAGTGGAGAGAGATATAAAAGCACAACCTCCCGGGAAATGCAAACCTGGATCAGTTCAAGGATTCTCAGCAAGTTTCCACTTGTGCCTACATTGCTAGGAACTGAAAACTCTTTTTCCCACATTTTTTATTGTCCCTCAAATACAATTTCTCCATTCCCCACCCAGTTACTCTCCTCAACTCCAGTCATCTCCACTTCCCACTCTTGATCCTACCCTTCTTTGAATTTCTCCATGTGCCCTTTGTATTTGTTCCTGAAAACAATTCCCTCATTTCCCTCCGTTATTGCAGGAACTGATGGAGATGCAAACTGAGTCTTCACTAAAAGGGATTTGGCTGTGGTTCTCTCCACTGTGAAGAAGGTGTTTTTGTTATGACTTAGAGGCCTTAAAGTTTCCACAGTCAGATACCTTTAGACAGGTTCTTTCTGACTATCATTCTCTGACATCTATTTTTCAGATAATCCCTGTAGAAATCTGATTGCAACCTGCAATTCCTGATTCTTTATCTTGTCTTTTGAAAGATAAACAAGTCTTTCTGAACACTTTTTGCCAGTGTTAATGACCAAAGAATATTTGTCTCAAGTACCTGAACCCATTACTATGAATTTTAATCATCCTGGTGTACCTCTGCCCTGTCTTTGAGGAAGAGTAGAAACTTACCTTGGTTGGGGACCTTTACATAGAAAAAGAAAGGTCCTCCAGTCAGAACAGTATTCAAAGTTTTGTTTTTCTTTTGTAAGAAGTCAATGAGCAAACAAAGATGCCTAAGGATCCTTGTGTTCTAAAATCTCTCCAGCCTTTTAATCAGGGATGTTGAGTTCTGTCTCACTGCCCTAATGCATGGTCTTTAATAAAGTCTTACTTTCATTTTTAAACTTGTTTGATGCATGTTTTACTTTAATATAAATTCCCAGGAAGTAGCTAATCATGTCATTTTACTTAAAGTGTTGATCTTTAGCATATTTTAAATCTTCCAATTTTTCCTTATCTTGTAATATTAAAAGATTTGCATCGTCTCCCTCTCTTCTACTTGATGTTCTCAGCAGATGACCTGACTTTCCAGATCCTTGTGGGCCCCGTGTTGCTTCAATGCAGCTTTGCCTCACAATCCATGAAGACGTGACAGCAGGAAAGGGCACAATTCCACAGAGCCCTTACCATCAACAATGTTCTCATTCCACATACATTTTCCCTGCACCTTCAAGAAACAAGATCACAGAGATTTTAAAAGTTATTCTGCCATTAACCTCAACTACTCTAGTGAACATGCAGGTCTTTCTTACAATAGCTTCCCACAGGCATGTACTGTATGAGCCTCTTTCAAGCCCACTTTGACGTGCAGCTCAGAGCAGACACCACTGTCCTCATTCTTTGTTTTCTTTGTTGTTTTTAAAATTCCACTTGTCTGTCCTTAAAGAGCCTGCAACCAGAATTGAGAAATGGGAAATAAATCTCTTTTCTGGATCTATTTCCTTTCTTACTCTTGGTGGCCTCTGGTCTATTTGAGAGATCCTTGGGGACTTGTCCAGAACTGAATTGTGTGTAAGCAGAGGTGAAGACAGACCAACGTCATGGAGGAGTGAAGTCTCCTCAGAGTCAGGATAAGAAAATGTAAAACCTGGGACATGTTAGGGTACTAGGCATTTTAAGTTTTCAAGGGGTCCTGAAGTTGCCATCCAGGAGGGTTTGTTTTGGAGGCTCAGAATGAAGCTGAATAATGTGAGTGAGGGTCTGACCTACCTGTTGAGGGGGAGACAGTGGAGCTCATGTAGTGAAGTGAGGGTTGCTTTCTCTAAGACTTGAATGGGCACGATGGTAAGACACAGGGTTGGGAGAAAGCATAGTGTTTTGAAAACTCAAATTAGTTTCCTGACATTGGGATGAGTGGGAGCACCAGATGTACAAGCTGGCAGGGTTCCTGACACAGGGTGTATGGGACAGAAAATGAAGAGGGGACAATGACATAATTAAGGTTGGTATTTTCCACAAGTTAGGTTATGGGACAATTGGGAGCAATATCTCAATGGATATACTATTGTATGTGATTGAAATATTTCCGTACTGGGTAGACATGATGACCACACAACATGTGAGTACATTGAATGCCACTGAATTGTTCATTTTATAATGATTAAATTTATTGTGTAAATTTGCCTCATAAAATAATTATGCTGAATTAAAGAAGCCAGATTAAAAGAGAACATACTACATGATTTTATTTATATAAAATTTCAGAATATGCAAACTTACCTATTGAGAAAAAAGAAAACGTGTAATTGTCTGCAATCTCTTGGGGTTGGGTGGGGAGTAGCAGAAGAGATTACAAAGGCATTTGAGAAACTTTAGGATAAAATGGATTCATGTGGAGTGTGCACATGCCAACACTCATCAGATTGTACATTTTACATATGTGTGGTTTATTGTCTGTCACTGACACATAAGTAAGACTATAATCTATGCTTAATTAGTGTCATGAGTTGCTTGTGAGATCAGGAGAAGAATGCATTGTTTCCCTATTACTGCTGTTCTGAAGTGGGTAGATCTGAAATGGGTACCCATGGGGGTACAATAATGATAATACTGGCCACTTTTCAGCTCTCACTGTGTACAATGTAACTCAACTGTATTAGGTCTCTTAACTACCAAACTTCACTAAACATCCCTGCATCCTGTGCTTTTTCATGGTGTCCTCTGCCTGGAGCTCTCATTCATGTCCCTTTTGAGCTCTATGTTTGCCTGGGCTCATTCTCTATTTGATATTTTTCTTTAAAAAAAATTTAACCAGGCTTTCATTTTAGAACTCAGTTATGTGTGGTTATAATGCTCCATATTTTACCATTTTAAGCATTATCACATTTGTAGTTTTTTACTCACTTATCAAAGAACATCAGCTCTCTGTTCACTATCTACTTGACTCTCTTCTAATAACTGGAAAGAAAACAGAAATAATCCCAATCCACGTAGGCCTAACTTGCCAGTGGATGGGTCAGAGTATAAGGCAAACAAGAGGGACCATAATAATGTGTGATAGTGATAGGGGAATCAAGAATTGGAAAATTTTAGTTTAGGGTAAATAGTTAAAAATCTTAGTAGATAATGCATATGTTAAAGCCATTGTTCCAGAAATCGAAGATAAGGCTCATCTTGGCTCCTGCGAAGGATGGCAGAACTCTTGAGGCACTGCTAAAGATCACCACCTGGGGACAAGTGGAGGCATCCTGGCCATTGTGTTCCTGGGAGAGACTGAGGAGGACTCACCCCTGCGAACAGCTCACTGCCCCCGAGGAGAATACTGCAGTTTTTAATCTGATTTTCTGTGAATTGCAAAACCATACTTTGTTCTCTGTTATAGTAAGGATGTCTTGGAAGGAAATGTAAGATGGTCTGTGAGGGTATGAACCCACCATCTTCTCAGATCACTGACCATCTGAATAAAGGAGTCATAAAGATTCAATCCCTGTCTCTGCTGATTGAGTTGGTAAGTGACCAGCAGCATGAAAGCCAATTTTTCCAGTTTCATTATCTCTCACAGAGTCTCCTGCTTCTCTTGGTTCTTCATGATTCTTACTTAGGTGTGGTTAGCTTTCTGTCCACCAAGCTAAGTGTGTAGGGGACTTTGCCATTTGGGGGGACCTCTAGCTCAAAACCTCATTCAGTTTATTTTATGAGTTCATTACACATTTATAAAATCTACAAATGGACAAGTAATGAACAATCAAAATGTTTCCTGAATGCCCATAAGCAATATTTCATATTGACTAAGAAAATACAGCAGTTCTGTAACCAGAAAAGACACTGAGGTTTGGGCTGCCTGTGACTACAAAAAACAATAAGCAATCACAGTGATTGAATCTTTTATGGGCATTTTCTTCAGATGACCAGTGATCTGGGTAGATGGTGGTTCATACCCTAACAGACCATCTTGCCTTCACTTTCCTGGCCAGATCTTTTATAAGAGGGGTTGGGGAGGGCAAACAAGGTGTGGTAAGGGCTTTGAGATCCAGAAGCTGCAACATTCTTGTCCTGGGCAGTTAGCTGTTCTTAAGAGGGATGGTTGGAACACAAAAGGCGGGGATGCCTCCAACCTTTCCCCAGGCAGTAATCTCTAGCCAGTGCCCCAGGAGCTTGGCTGTTTTCCCAGGAGCCAGTATTGATTTTATCTGTAGTTTCTGAAACAAAAGCTTTAACATATACATTACTTGATAGACTTACAACTTTTTACCTTAAGCTAAATTTTCCAAGTCTTGAGTCTCCTATCAATTCCACAAAGTCACCATGATGGCAGGGGCTCTTATAAACCCATTGTGGCTGTAGTGACATGAGGACCTCTCTGAGACAGGGACTCAAGACTTGGAAAATATTAGTGTAAGTTAAAAAGTTGTAAGTCTAGCAAATGATGTGTATGTAACCATTTGTTTCAGAAACTACAGATAAGGCCCATCTTGGCTCCTGGGAAAAACAGCTGACCTCCTGGGGCACTGATAGAAGATTACTGCCTGGGGACATCCAAACTCTTGTTCCAGAGAGAGCAGATGACCACCCCTCCCCCTTGGGATCAGCTAACTGCTCAAGACAGGACTGTTGCAGCTTCTGTATCTCAAAGCCCTCAACCCACCTTGTTTGTCCTCCCCCACCCCCTAATAAATGATCTGGCCAGAAAAGAGAAGGAAAGATAGTTTTTTAGGGTATGAACCCGCCATCTTCTCAGATCACCAACCATCTGAATAAAATGCCCATAAAAGATTGAATCACTGTCATTGTTTATTGGATTTTGCTGTGACAAGCAGCCCAAATGCTGGTGTCTTTTCCAGTTACAGCTTCCCAGGGAGAGAGGGAAGTAAACATATAATCTCAAATTCCCTGAGCACCTGATATAGGCAGATTGCATACTTTCAATCAACTCTAGCCTCACACCAACCAGGTTTTTTCCTATGAGATAAAGGGTTTTTATCTTCCATCAACAATCAATTATCCAACAACATGTCCTCAAATTCCATGTAGTTCTGACACGGAGTACCCAGAGTGCATGCAGACCCCACAGGTTCAGGACTCAGTAACCCATGACTGCTGTTCCTGCTGATGCCAGTTGCAAGTGGGGTGCCCAGGCTACTCACATTCCTACCTAATCAACTACAAATTTGGGAATTGTTATTGCTTCCCCTTAGGTACTACAAATCTCAAAAAAAATACACAGAATTCAGAAAAGGCTTTCTTTGCTATTACTGGTTTATTATAAGGACATCACTCAGGATCAGCAACATGGAAGAGACACTGGGCTAGGTAGGCATTGCATGTTAGTAATGAAACTTCCATATGTTCCCAGGGTCCCCACCCTCTGAGAAACTTTGCGATTCTTATATTTAGGGGTGGGTTTTTTTTGAAGTTTCTTTTTCTTGGTGTGATTGACTAAATAGTTGACCATTATTAATTATTTGTAGCTCCTCTCCCTTTCAAAGATTTTGGAGAATTGAAGTATATGGATAAAAAATACATATATTAAATCTGAAAACCTCTTTGGAGGCCTGTGTGGTGAACCTTATGTGCACGGACACCTAAAGTAACTACATAGAATGGTTGGAAATTAAAACGTAGTAACTGAAAGTGAATCATGGCAGGTAGTCATGTTTTAGTCTGGATTCTTTTATAAGAAACATCAGTCTTTGTTTCATCTAGTGTCTTTTGCATCTTTGATAATAGAACCTTAAAATGTCAGAATGATATGTTTTTCTAGAACCCTCACTGCACCAGAGAAGAAACTAAATAATTTTTCATTGTTAATGTTATCATATTAATCAACTGCTAACTATCCTCTGCCCATCAATGTAAGAAAAAAAAACTTATGTATATTTTTTAAAAATTTTCATCCAATCGAAGAAATTTCACCTGTTTTGCATCTCCCAACTTTCTAATCCAGCACCAATAAGTTTTATGCAACCTCCTTAACTTTTCCTTTGATTCTAATGATAAAATAAGGAGCAAACTGCCATTCTCTGGAACACTTTTTCAGTTTGTTGAAATAATTGTTTCCCATTTGAAATTAACTTCTACATTTTCTGTGCATATTTACACATTTCTAACCTTGACATTCACTTTGCACAGTGTGGTAGGATTCCAGAGAAGCTTGGGCAGGATCACCTTACTAGGCACCAGCAGGGCACCCATTGTGACTCACCATCCTGGTATGTATCAAGTGAGCTTAAGTTTTTCTCAGAATAATGGACCTCCCTGCTTTGAGGTAAAAGGCTAGAATTTATTTGAGCTACTGTTTTAAGATCTCAATGTGATCCTAAAGGTAAAGAGTTGAGAAAAACCAAGCTAACCATAAGAGTTGAAGCCCATCTCCTCCACACATAAAGGATGCCTGAATTTTAACCTTGGCTTTCCATTGCAATTGTTCTTTGAGAGTCTGAACAAGACATTGTGCTGGACAAATGAGAGACTGGACTTGTTCGGCTTTGAAGACCAAAGGCACTTTTTCCCTCAAGGTCCAATTTCAGGTATTCTTAGGTGACTGAGAATCTCTGTGCATGTGTCTGAGAGAATTTCCCAAAATGTGCAGGACCTCATAGGGAATTCCAAATCAACTTTAATGAAATAATTGATGTGTAAAAGGATGCTCACATGAAGTTTGACAGAAAGTGACAGCACCTTGGAGCTCAACCCATAAGCAGCCCACTTAAAGCTACCATACAACATCCCTAGAAATTTACTCACACTCTGCAAATATCAAAAGAAGAGTAAAGTCGATGTGAAAAATCATGACTCCAAGGCTAAAAGCTCTCATTCCCAGCCCCCTCATTACTACTCTGGCAGATAGGCAATACATAAGAAGACTTTACTTGCAAATACTTACAGAAATGGAAAGATTTTAATATAAGAGGTATCAACTTATTATGGTCAAAATAGAACTCTTTTGCCAACTCATTAATTTCTGGATGCAACATTTTAAAAAAAGGACAGTTCCAAATTTTAACCAAATAAATGGCAAGCATATCTCTTTTTGAAATTAGAAACTTCTAGGAGAAGCAGAGATAAATCCTCTCTTCAAAAAATAATAAAAAAAAATTAGGGACTGTCTCCCAACTAAAAATGTCTTCTGCAGCTCAAAAATACGAGCACCTCATTCCTCCTCCTTCTACATTTCTTTAACTATATTCTTTGCCCTTTGAGAAATTTTTATTTTTTTTTGGTCTGGAATTTTCCTCTTTCTTCTTTTATCCTTTTTTTATTTCTTTTGTATATCCTCCACTACTGCTCCCTAATAAACTTTGATCAAATGAGAATAGAAATTTATACAAGAATAATGCATGAATTCTAGCAACTTCCTTCAGAAAAAAAATTAAGCAGAGGTGAATGAGAGATTCTGTGTGTGTGTGTGTGTGTGTGTGTGTGTGTGTGTTCTTAAAACTAAAAGAGAATATAAAAACCTACCTAAATTTTAAAATTTTTTCTCCAGGACACAGATAGTTTTGCAAAAACTTTAAATTAACTGTTTGAATACAAGATCATTGTTATTCTAATCTACTCCAATGATGTACCTACTGATTACTGAAAGTAAAGCAACAGATTTACCAAATAAGTTTCACTGGGAAAGTCCTGTAGAGAAGCCTATTCACTTTAATGGGGTCATAGAAAACTGAAAGAGGTTTAGAAACAGAAAACAGTACAAAAGCAAGCCTATGGTTGCTCAGAGAATTATAACGGTGTTTCCTTTTCTCCTTACTAATAGTTAAAAAGAAATGAAAATTACTACAATGGTGGAGATTCCTAAAGACCTTGTACATACTGGGGCTAGTTTTTTTGTTCTTATCAACACCCATTTAAGAGTGAAGCTTCATTGCAAGTGGCAGGGACATCTAATCAACTAACGAATGTTTTTAAGTCACAACCTGTCTCCTTCTAACTATAAAATGTCATGAGGTGACATAGGGTTTTACTGGTCTAATCAGGCTCAGTTTACCTGACAGGGGGAGATTGTTTTTCAAATAAAGGTCACCCACATAGCTTTTTTCCTGTAAGGATAAAATGTATTTGAATACTGAAACACCAGGGAAAATAATAAGTATAAAGGAACTTCCACAAGAAGAAAACATATCCTGAGACTGAACATTTCTTGCAGGATGTTCCAATGCAACTTTGAGTCCCTTCTAGTACACATATTGACAAGATTAATCAGCCACTCCTGTTAAAATAGCTATTGATAATACTTTGTCTCTTGTGGGGACGGGGAGGCTCTGCACACAGGCCACCCTCCCTCACCCGCCACCAGGGATGAGAATAAATCTACCAAGACCTGATCTGCTTGGGGAGGAAAGGTGGCCAATCTCTGAAAGGAGAAGGGCCCAGAGCTTTTTCCTCAATGGGCTTTTATTAGGTTCATCTTGCACAGGAATACAGGTAAAGCTCATTAATTATTTTCAGGCTGTAAGGATTAAACAATAGATAACATACAAAGAACTCTGAGGGCCTATTCTGAGTCAGGGTCTATTAGATAAAGGGCTACAAAACTTTGGGAAGCAAACTCATTTCCTGCTTGGACTCTTATCATTTAATTATGAATATTTTTAATGAAGCAGGCCTCACAATATTTTATATATTCTTTCTCAGGCTTGATCACCCGGGGAACCTGCTTTTTCCAGCACAGGGCTGTACCACCCTCTGTCATTGTTTCAGGCTTAAGTCAGGCAGGTAAAGTAAGGCAGCCAAAAGATTAGGAGACTTCTCGAAGACAGAATGAGGACTCAGACTTTGTCAAAGCTGAGGGGCGAGGGCCCATCACCCAGTTTCTCCATACCTCCCCAAGTCCTTCCTTGGGGCCCCCATGTGATTGTGCCTGCCTTAGGTCATTCCCCCCTTGGGGAATCTTACCTGTCATTGGCTAAACAATCAAGCATTGGGGGCCAGTTATGGATGAAGTAAAATGAGCAGAAGCATGCTCCTGTCAGGGAGATAAGCTTTGTCTCCTTAGTGGCTTATGGTCCAAAGGTCGCTCACTCAGCCTTAGCCATGAGGGGTTACAGCTTCTGAAAACAGGCAGGGAAGTTCCCAACATCCTCTGCCTAATATTTGCTATTATTCTTTAAGATCTGATGTACTTGCTGGAAATAAACCTATTATACAAGATTACTTTAAAAGAACACTTAATTTATGTAGAAAATTCTGTAATTCTCCCAACTTGTCAGTAAAGAAACCAGATAAAAAACAATGGAGATTTGTACATACTCTCAGAGCTATAAATAAAATAGTTATTTCCAGATAACCTGTGATTCCAAATCCACATACATTATTATCAGCCATTTCTGGGGACTGTAAATATTTTTCAGTAATAAATTTATATAGTGCCTTTTTCAGTAAAAAATAATACACAGTCGGTATCTCCTTGCCTTCCCTTGGGAACATTGCTAATTTACTTGCACTAAAATGCTCCAGGGATATACAGAGAGCTCACCTCTTTTCCAAGATACTAAAAGCTGATTTAAGTACTGTTAAATTTCTTAAAGTTTCAACTTTGATGCAATATGTGGATGGTTTACTTTTATGCTCTAGGATAGTACTAAATTTAAAAGAACATGATTTACCTGTCAGAACAGCTAACAAAAAGGACATCAGGCCTTAAAGGATAACCTTGAATTTTGCAACCTCAAGGAAAATAGTTTGACCATCTCATGTCTAAAGATGGATACTAATCAATCTTGAAAGATTCATAGGAATCTAATTTTTTTTTCTTTTTTGAAATAGAGAAAGAAACTTAGAGCATCCTGGGTCTCACAAGATATTGTCACAATTGGATTTAAAATCTTCCCAGCTTTTATATGATCTACTAAAGTCAAATTGACCTGACATAATTTATGAAACACCAACCCCTCCAAAAAAAAGGAAGATGTAAAATCTCTAAAGAATTATATAAAGCTCACATTATAATACACAATAAGTACAAACTTTCTAACTTTTTATACAAAATCATTCTAGAAGTTCTAACTCAAAAACATTGAGATTGCCATAGACCTATAGGGAATTGTCCTCAGCAATTAGACTCAGAAGCCAAAGTGTTCCCTCCCTGGGGGACAGCCCTCTCCGTGGTAGACACATTATGCAAACAAACAGAAAAGATATTGATGGACTCTCCTTTTTCATTCTTTTGAATCTCCACTGAATTTCCATCATACTCAACATTTCTGTAAGTTTCTCAATTTCTGCACCTATTGTTTTCAACTTGATGTAACAGTCTTATCACAGCAAGTTTGCTGCCTTCTGTGCAGAAAAAAGACATCCATGACCACATTTTTCCCACTGACCTTCTCATTGTTTCCAGGGATGGTTCACAGGACACTCCTTGCTAATGCTGACTTAATGTGGTTTACATATAAATCCATGAACAATGAACAGTAATATTACCAAATTAGATAAGCAATAACTTCTATGACGGACAAAATGAAATGTATTTATTTTTATATCAGTAAGAAACTCCCAACAATCTGAATGAATTGTTCTCACTCAGGCTTGTCATGTCAAAAAATCAAAAACCTTACATTTGTACTAACAGTAGCAATGAACGTGGCATAGCTCATAATATTGCAGTGTTGTGGAAGCAGCAAGCCATCTGAACTTGCTCAGGCAACTGCATTAAATACAGCAGGTAGGTTGCAGAATTATTAGATGTTATACAGATATTGAAACAATTGGAAATTATTGGAACTAGAGAGCATTATGCTAAGTGAAATAAACCAGGTAATGAGGGACAAACACCTTATAATCTCGCCTTTAATGGGAACCTAATCAACAAAGCAAACAAGCAAGTAAAATGCAAATAGAGACAGTGAAATTTAGAACAATCTGACAGAAACCAGAGGGGTATTGGAGAGGATAGTGGGGGAAGAGGGGAAGGGTTTTCTGGAAAAACTATAAAGGATACATGGACAAAACCAAGGGGTGGTGGAAGCAAGGCAGGAATGTGGGAATGATTAGGGTGAGAGGGAGTAGTGGAGGGAGAATGGAAAAAAAACTGTAATTGAACAACAATAAAATTACTTTTAAAGAAAATTATTAGAGAAGAAAAAGAATTTCAAGACTTCTAAAGCTGCTACCATGAATGCAAAATAAATTCATTTAGCTGATGCTGCAGCTTGCTGGGCAGTATTAAACAGCCAAATTGTTTTGACCTGAGAATGCTTGTTATTTCTTATTAAATCAATAAGAACCCCTCTTTAACAGTTTTAGTGGATCCCTGCAGAAAAAGAAAAGGGGATCTGACAGAAAAAAGTGGGGGTCTTTGCAGAAGAGAAGCAAAAACAGAATTGAACAGGAACCTATCTTATCTATAGAGACTCAACTATTGATACTTTCACATGTATAGGAACTAACACATTGGGTTTTTATAAACATGATCTCATGAAGTAAAAATACTACTGGAAACCTCTCACTGTAGCTCATAAAGGTTGCAGCAGATGTTCTATCTGTCCAAATACGACATTAAAAAATCATTCAACTAGGCCTATATACATTTCCCACTTTCCCCAGACCCACTTGAAATATGGCAATTGAATTTTGTATGAATGCTACCATCTCAAGAATACAAATATGTGTTAGTTTTAAATTGCATATATTTTCTAACTGGGTTGAGGCATTTTCTTGAATTAGAGCAACAGTCTTAACAAAGTAAAATTATTATTGTAAAAAAGTAACACCAATAATGGAATTCCCCCTGAGTTACAGGGACTGAGGGACTCATTTCTCTGGGAAAACAATGCAATGCATTTGCAATATATGGCCTACTTATAATATTTTCATTGTGCCATTTGCCCTGATTTTCTGGATTGGTGAAACATACAAAATGTGCAATTAAAACTTATCTAAATAAAATTTTAGAATATTTTAACCCCCCCATTAGCCAAAAAGCCTTTCAACCTAAAATTTACTCCTCTTAGTAAATACATAACTTTTCTCCTCATTCAGTAATCACTGGTCACTCTATACATCTAAACAGAGGGACATATAGAGCAATCTTACTAAATGAGACATTCTGCTTTATTATAAAACCTTATTAATCAATTTATAATGAATGATAAATTAGTGATATCCATTTCACAGGGCACTGCTAGGCAATGATGATGAATTTGAACAATGACATTGTGTCTAATGGAGGAGACATCAGTTAAAGACACTCACCACCCTTCTTGGAAAAAACTCTATAACAGCCAATGTACACCTGTCCCTGTCTCTGATGCTTGCCTCTACTCATCACAATGGAACATGTTGCAAGGATGAGAAGTTGCTGGTGTCAGAGAGGGACAGCTATGCCTGGACATTGACAAATGCTTTATAACTATAAATTGATGTTGACCATTGTAAGTTTGATTGTACTTACCTGTCTGTTAAAATTAGTCAATAATAATTATAGTTCTTTTGGGGGCTTTTCTCAAACAGTGTGTATATAACATAACTGTTGATAATTTCTAAAGGTGTATATGATAACTTTTATTTTACCAAATATGCTTCTGTATGGTTTTTCATTTGAGGCAGGCTAGTAAGAATCTAGAAATACCCATTTGCAAGTGAAATGGGGAAATTGAGAAAGGTGGTTGAACAAACTAGTAGAGCAATTTACAGCTGGATACAAAAGTTTACCCAGGTGAAAAGACCCAGGTTCCTTGAAATAAATGAAATGTGATGGACCTTGATTTGAGGGTGGTCTTTCCTCTACTGGCATACAGCTGCTCATGGAATTTGGACCTTCTGGCCTGGTAGTGACCAAGTAGTAGAGACCACACCCTGAAAGGGCACACTTGAAAATGTGGATGAATATTATCTTGAGATCTTCCCTGAGAACTTGCCTAAAATTTTCACCTTTTGAAAGCAATAAAGTGCCTCAACACAAATTACACTGTATGCACTCTTGATTTTATTTTTAAAAGATTTTATTTATTCATTTTTTAAGAGAGTGAATGGAGATAGAATGAGAGAGAGAAACATTGATGTGTGAGGAAAAGATTGACGGGTTGCCTCTTGCACATCCCCAACAGGGGACCTGGCCCACAACCCAGGCATGTGCTCTCACTGGGAATCGAACAGTGACTTTTTGGTTCACGTCCATGCTCAGTCCACTTAGCTAAACATCCAGGGCAGCTTGCAAACTTCTTGAGGTACACCTACTGATTTTTTTTTAGGGGAGGGTAAATTTCCTTTCTTGTCATCTCTGAGGGGTTCCCATGAGACTTACAATAAAGGAACATGGTAGCAGCAGCTTATCCCAAGCTACACCCCTAAACCTTTCCATAAGGCCCCTTTTTTCTGACTCTGCAATAAGCTGAGAGCAGCCCCTCCCAGTCTCACATTTCCCATAATGTTTTAAGAGAATCAAAGTAGCCCCACACAGTCTTTCTTCTGATTCTCTTTTTATTCTAGGTCTATCTTTGTGTCACTGTCTCTGCTTAAGTAAATATACTCCCCAAATTACCTGGGCTTGTTTTGTGAAAATCTTCTTGAACAAAGTCAAGAATCCATGCATTAATGGTTAACCTTAGGCAATCCTACCCTTGGTAGGGCCCCCATCCTGGTAACATCTTGAAATTTAGAACAAATGCTATTGCAAAAGAAGGAAAAGTGACGTGTGTGTGTGTGTGTGTGTGTGTGTGTGTGTGTGTGTGTTTTAAGAGAGTTTAAAAGTCAGATGTTTATCCCTGGTTGGTGTGGCTCAGTGGATTGAGCAGCGCCTTCAAACCAAAGGGAAGTCAGTTCAATTCCCAGTTAGGGCACATGCCCTGTAGGGGCACAAGACAATCAAACACATATTAATGATTCCCTCCTCTTTCTCTCTCCCATACCCCCAAAAATAAACTTATAAAACCTTTTTGTTTTTTGAAAGTAAGTAGTGTGTCCTACTAAGTTGGTTATTTTTGAGTGAAAAGAAAATAACTAAGATAAAAAAAAACTTGTAGAATATTACTGGAATAAAAATATTGAGAAAGAAATTTTATGAACAAATGTTAGAACCTAATTATATGAATATCCTCATATCCTTACTCAATAGGGACTGCTAACTGTATTATTCAAATGGAGGCTGAAGTGCCTGTAAACCACAACCCTCCATGCCTGTTGCTGAAGCAGAAGAAATGTATTTATGAAACTTTTACTGTCCTCACCTGTGGAACTTTTAGATGTTAATAGTCGTTTACAGCCTTGTGTTCCTACAGCCTGATCCCCAGATAAACTTTAAGGTGACAGCTTCCAAGTGCACAACTAGCAGAAATCAGAGTAATAATGGATAATTCATAATGAATAATAGGTGGGCCATAGTAAATATGACCCCATCCCATGTTCAGATGGGTAAAACTGGATCGGTGCATAGTCTGCCCTCAAACTGTAAGTAAATGTTATACAAGTTTTAAAATACAGAGAAATGAGACAGCACAACTTAGATCATGATAGATTATAGGTTAGAAGACCAAGAAAGTTTTTCTAGTAAAGACTTGTGGGACTGACTATCTCCCATTTACCTGCTTTTCTATTTTGAGAACATTTGGCTTTGACTTCCATCCAAGGTGAAGGTCTTGCTGCATCACCGATGGTTTGTCATTCAGCAAGACAAACACTAAAACTTCCTAAAAATCCCTTCCTAGCACTTGAGACAATATTATCTAATGATAAGATGGGTCACCAATGTATGTTTTAGACTGATTTATAACAAAAAGGGGCAGTGTAGACAAAAATGGGACCACATAATGAAGCTGATGAGCTCAGGAGAGGCTTGTGTAGTTGGACTTACAAACTCAGTGGCCTGAAGTAACCACAGAGGATGGTCTGAAATTAAAAATTTAATCAAAAGTGAGTCATGGTAGTAGTCATGTCCAAGGCCAATATCTTTCTTGACAAAAGTCAATATTTACTTTAAATAAGGTGTTTATTTTATTCTTATTGTTTTCCTTTACCATAACATACGTTTAAAATGTCAGGTGTCAGGGTAATTTTCTTTTTTCCAGACCCCTCGCTGCACTATAGCAGAGACCACAAACCTTCTCATTACTATGGTTGTGTTTATTGTTAACTCCTATCTCTCCTGTACCAACCAGCATAACAATTGTGTCTGTTTGTTTTACTTTTTACACAGTCTGAGAGATTCTGTACTTTGCGTCCTCCAACTCCTAAATGGATAGCCCACAAAGTTCATGTAACCCCTTAGGCCTCTGGCTTTCTCTGTGCTGTATAAAATAAGGGGCCCAGCTGCCATGTTTCTGAACATTCTCTCAGTCCATTGTGGTTTTACTTCCCAGGAATTATCGTCACATTTGGCACAAGTAGAGTCATAAAAATTCCTGTCAGGTTGAAACATTTCTTGAGATGATAAGTTGAAAATTCCAAGCTTCTGATCAGAAGTGGTTTTTCTGGTGACCTACCCTCATTCTGCAACTCCCCAGAGGCCAGCCAAGAGTTGCGTCATCACAGCAAAAGACACTCTTATCACCCTCACCACTTTTTGGAAAATTCCAAAAGAGTTAGCTGCTCTTTTCTAAAATCCAAGAAAGGAGACCAAACATATTTTCATGAAATCACGTGAGAAACTTAAAACTCCTCCAGATAAAGTCATTCACACAGCCTGTAGGTGGGCCCTTACATGCTCTGTATTATAAGTGGGCACTTCACTTCTTTTTTTGTGGGGGTTTCCCCTTATATCAGAGGGATTGGAAAGTTAAACACTAACTTTCCCCTATTCCTAGTGATTGAGAATCCAGATGTGGATTAAATGCAGCTTCTGAGGTGCACTGGATCATAATTTAGAAGCTTGGACTGAGATAGAGCCACCATTTCTGCTGTTGTGTTGACTGATGGTGGCACATGAAGCAGACACAGCTTCATGTGAAGAAGCAGGAGTTTTTGTCCCTCTGGGTGGGGCTGTGGCAGTGTGACCTTGAGACCACACTTTAAGGGTAATTCTCTAACTTCTATTTCTATAGCTACTCAATGGTTTTACAAGCGATGATTCTTTGCATTAAAGACTTTTCTACAAAAATGTTCATGGTAGGTTTACTTACAAGAGACCAAAATTGGAAACAACACAAAAGTCCATAAAGGGTTAATAGGCAAACAAAAATTAATGAATCCCTGGATTGAGATATAACTAGAGAAAAAAAAAGATCTATGTCAATATAACCAACTTTAGCTTGAAATTAAATACTTTATGATAAAAATTTTGAAACTTTCAGAAAATGCCAATGAATTTATAATGAAAAAAACTGAAGAGAATTTCCTGAGCACTAAAAAAGAAGGTGGAGAGATGAAGAAAAAGGAGATTACAAGAGGGCATGGAAACACTTCAATAGTAAGGGACATGGTCTTTATTTTCATTGCACAACTTCTCTGGGGCATGCATCTGAAAACACTTCATAAATTGCATATGGTCAATATGTTAAGCTCATTATATTCAACTATAATTCAATAGCTATATTAAAATTATGTATATGAAATATTGCCTAAAATATATGTTGAATACAAAGTCCAAAACTAAAAACAAACAAAAAAAGATACCCAACTATAACATGACATTTTCTTGCCCATGTTTCTACTTCTCCACAAGTGTGACAGAATTACTCTGCAGACAGAGCCTTTCTGGGGCACTGCTGACCTCACCTCAGCAGCACCCATAGTGAAGCACAGAACCAACCACAACAACACTGCTCATTACACACTCTTTCTGACTCTTCAGGCTCCCACAATGGACTCTGTTTGTTCTTCCATCCATACAAGCATCCCCCCTACAAAGGTCAGTCTTCTAAGGAAGCTTTTTTTTTTTTTTGTTAGCACCCTCTGCTCTTTATGGAGTAAATGTCCACTAACTCTCCAGGTTTCAGCCAAGAGGGTGCTTTCTCAAAAGTGCTCTTCATGCTCCCCAGACCAGCTGAGACTCAATACATACTCTGGAAGAACCAGAAGTTTTCTTTTGATTCCCCTTCACTGGACTATATTAAAGTCCCTAGAGCCATGATTTACCTGACAGCCTGTCTGTGTTACAAGGTAAAGTCAATGGGCACAGGGCCCACACTTTTCCTATTCTGTTTTGAATTTCCAGGGCTCAGACAAGAGCATGGCACATGACAGATGCTCTATTGATTTAAGCACATGTTAAATCAATAAGGGGAACTGCACAGTGGAAGCTTGTCACACTGTTTGACACTTGCAATCAAATTATGTTCTTATAGACACAAAGGCACAGGTGTCAGCATGACAGGAGGATGTTGACTACTTGGGGACATGCTAGGGTCAGGTTTTTATTTCTCATACAATCAGGAGGAAAGAATGGAACTTCCTAACAGTGAGGGGTTGTACTGCATTTATTCCTCCAAAGACACAGCCCTCCACAGTCCTACCATGTGAGTTATGTCTCACCACCCCAGGTCTGTGTTTTTCCTGTTCTCAAACATCCCTGACTAGACAAAAACTCTGGATCCTCAACCCCTGGAAGAGTTCCTGCCAGGAGAAGAAAGAGCACAGCCTGACCTTGTAGGCATGAGGGAAGACTTTTCATTACAAAAATTCCTGGTCTGGGGATCACCTGCATGTTGTCTCTGAAGACAAGTCTCCAATGCATGATGTCCTGGGAAGCAAGGGAAACTTCCTGTAAGAATGGGGCAGGAGAACCCAGAATCTGTGGCTGGTTCCCTCTCAGAGGGGCTGAGGGTTCTGCAAGAACTTCTGTTCTCCTAACAAAATAACATATAAGGCCCCTGGTTGAGTATTCATTCACGTGGAGATGCTCCTGCTCCTGGGCCCTGTGGGCAGACAGGGACACAGACATGACTTATATACAACATTCCAATGTAGTGATGGCAGACACACAGGATATATTTTGGATGGACCCTCTAGCCCAGCACCTTCTTCCAAAGGTAAGCCTTAGGATAACCTTCACCAGACTCTTATTTTGGATACTTGAAAGCAGAGTGCTCTGTCTGATTCAGCACATGCCCTGATGGGACAGTTCTCCTGACTCTGGACTCATAATATTTTGGAAAATGCCTGCATTTTCACAGCATTCACCCTATACTGGCCAGCACCCTTGTGCAGCACCTGACATTGGCTGCAGGTCTTCCTCTGTCCTCAAGGCAGCAGCAGTGAGATTCACAAGAAATAGACAAAGGAACCAGGCTTTGGCTAAGATGGAGAAGTAGCCTGATTTTCATCCCCTGCTTTAACAGGCCTTTCTTGGGCCTCCCTCATGGCTGCTCTGTGGAACCTGCTACTTCAAGAGACTGTTAACACAAATGGGCTGTGCAGTAACCCTGACAAGCTGAGGGGGCCACATGGCAGGTCTGACAACCCCCATAGGATATTTTCATCAGAAATGTCTAACTTGGCAAGTTGCCACATCCCAGGCCTATATTTTCCTTAAGAAAGGTAAGTCTTTAATTTAAGTGAACACTGACCCATTTTAGGGTTATCAGAGTGATTTTCTTGGCTGGACAATTCACATGACAGAGTCTGGGACAAGTGTATGATTCCACAGCATCCTATATGTTAGCTGGTCCCCTGTGCACATTCTCTGTGTCCTGTAAATGCTAATTATCCTCTACCAACCAATGTAAAAAATATGTGTTTCCATTTTGCCTTTCCCGCCCCAATTCTGGAGAGTTCTCTGCCATGTTTTCGTTCATCTCCTTCTGGATTTTATACAAATGTTATCATCTTCTACTTTGATGATAATGTATAAAATGAGCTGAAAAACTGCCTTTCTTTAAAGCATTTGAGTCCTTTTTCCAAGGTATATGAGGTCAATTTGGCTTAGATAAACTCATTATATGGCTATATAAGCTTGGAGGGGTTTGTTTGTTTATTTATTTGTTTGTTTGTTTTGTTACCTTGACAGAGCCTAGAAGCATGTCTTCTCACAGGGGTTTCTGTGCTGCTCTCTACTCCATGCCTGGTATCATAATGCTTGGGGATAACTCAGAGGTTGTCCCAAAAGCCAGCAGTACAAGGACAGGACCAAAAAGCATACTTGAAGAGGAAAGGTCTACTACCTGAAACTGTCTCTTGAGAACCAGGCAGCACACAGGCACCTGACCTTTCACCACAGTCCCTTCTTCTTGGGACACAGAGGACATCTCCCACTTCACACCTAAAACTGCAAGTCCTGCTGAGAATTCCAGCTATGAGATTTTTTTCCCTGGAAGCAAAAACCAGTCTGGTGACAACCTAAGATAGAAGAAGGGTCACCTGTGCAATTAGCACCAAGCTTGACCACTTCTCATCCCCAGAGTTATGTCTGTTACCTTCATTTGGGAAAACCCAGGAGCTTTTGAAAACATGGGGATGACCTGGTGCCCAGCTGAATTTCTGGGACACAAACAAATAATCCTCTTATTTGATGATATCTGAGGGTCTCTGTCTGGTGCTGACAGACCAAAGCTAAAGACACAGCACAGGTTGAAGGGAGGAAGATGGCAGACTTGTAGGAGGAATTGTGATTCCCCTTCTCCAGTGCATGGGGGAGAATTTGGCCGATCTGAGGAGAAACAGAGCAGGAGACCACCGATACCGCAACATTTATGAAAATAGGGCATCAGAATCTATCCAGATACTGAATGAATGGACAGTATTCTACCACAGAAGTTCACACCATAAACACAAGGAACCAGAAAAGATCAAGTTAAGAAACAGAGGTTAAGAAAAAGAGCCTCAGGAACAATGAGAAGGCAAAGAAACAATCTGCAAATGAAGGGAAAAGAGGAAGCCTCAGAAGGAATGCTAAATGAAATAGAGGCAAATCAACTATCAGATATTGTGCTCAAAACAATGATTATAAGGAAGTTCAATGAGCTCACAATGAGCTTCCAGAAACTACAGGGAAGCTACAACGATCTCACTGCAAACTATATCAATATGAAAAAGGAAATAGAAACTATCAATGAAGGCCAAGAGGAAATGAAGAATACAATTTCTGAACTGAAGAACACAGTAGAAGGAATGAAAAGCAGGATTGATGAAGCAGAAGATCGGATCAGCGAATTGGAGGACAAAGTAGACAAAAACATCCAGAAAGAACAAGAAAAGGAAAATAGGCTCAGAAAAAATGAAGAAGGACTAAGAGAAATGCAAGACAATATGAAACATAATCATATCCCTATAATAGGGATACCAGAAGGAGAAGAAGAAGAGCAAGGGATAGAAAACCTACTTGAAAAAGTAATGAAGGAAAACTTCCCCAATTTGAAGAGAGAAAAAGTCACACAAATCCAGGAAATACAGAGAGTCCCAATCAAGAGGAACCCAAAGAAGCCCACCTCAAGACACATCATAATTAAAATGGAAAAATTTCAAGACAAAGAGAGAATATTAAAGGCAGCAAGGGAGAAAAAAGAAGTAACATAGAAGGGAGCCCCAATAAGGCTAACAGCTGATTTCTCAATGGAAATGCTTCAAATCCAGAAGAGAATGGCAAGAAATATTCCAAGTAATGAGAAACAGAGATCTGCAACCATGGCTACTTTACCCAGCAAGGCTCTCAATCAAAATAGAAGGCCAAATAAGAAGTTTCCCAGACAAAAGAAGTCTAAAAGAATATACCTTCACTAAACCAGCTCTGCAAGAGATACTAAAGGCTCTGATTTAGGGAAAGGAGGAAAAGAGAAAGAGAGAGAGGAACACATGGACATAAATGGCAATGAATAAGTACCTATCAATAGTAACCTTAAATGTAAATGGATTAAATGCTCCAATCAAAAGACATAGAATAGCTGAATGGATAAGAAAACATGACCCACATATATGCTGCCTACAAGAGACCCACCTCAGGAATAAATACCTGCACAGGCTGAAAGAGAAGGGCTGGAAACAAATTTTCCAAGCAAATGGACAGGGAAAAAAAACCGGGGTAGCAATGCTCATTTCAGACAAAATAGACTTCCAAAAAAGGGCCATAAAGAGAGATCCAGAAGGTCACTTCATAATACTCAAGGGAAGAATCCACCAAGAAGACATTAATGTTGTATATATATATGCACCCAACATAGGTGCACACAAACAGGTACAGAAAATCCTAGAAGACTTCAAGAAAGATATTGACAGCAACACAATGATAGTGGGGGATTTTAACAGCCCACTCTCAAAAATGGACAGATCTTCCAAACAAAATGTCAACAAAGATATCGTGGCATTGAACAATGCCCTCAATGAAATGGACTTGACTGAGCTATTTAGAGCCCTCCATCCGAAAGAAGCTAAATACACATTCTTTTCAAATGTACACAGAACATTTTCAAAGATAGACGACGTGATAGGGCACGAAACAAGTCTCAATGAGGTCAAGAAAATCAAAATCATACCAAACATTTTCTTAGATCACAAGGGAATGAAACGAGAAATCAACCCCAAGGAAAAAAACCCAAAACGCTCAAAATCATGGAGATTAAATAGCATGCTATTAAACAATGAATGGGTCAAGGATGAAATTAGGGAAGAAATCAAAAGGTTTCTGGAAACAAATGAAAATGAATTTACAACAACCCAAAACTTATGGGACACAGCAAAGGCAGTCTTGAGAGGGAAGTTCATAGCGATACAGGCATAACTAAAAAAGATAGAAATATTTCAAACAAACAATCTAACCCTACATCTATATGAACTAGAGGAACAACAACAAAGACAGCCCAGAGAAAGTACAAGGAAGGAAATAACCAAGATCAGAGCAGAATTAAATGACATAGAGACTAAAAGCACAATTCTAAGGATCAATGAATCCAGGAGCTGGTTCTTTGAAAAGATAAACAAAATTGACAAGCCTTTAAGTAGACTCATCAAGAAAAAACAGAGAGAAGACCCGAATAAACACAATCAGAAATGAAAGAGGAGAGATTACAACTGACACCACAGAAATACAAAGAATTGTAAGAAATGACTACAAAGAACTGTACGCCAAGAAATTTGAAAACCTAGATGAAATGGACAAATTTTTAGAAAAATATAGTCTTCCAAAACTCAATGAAAAAGAAGCAGAAAACCTGAACAACCAATAACAGCAAAAGAAATTGAAGCAGTAATTTAAAAACTCCCAACACAAAAAAGCCCTGGACCAGACGGTTTCACAGAAGAATTCTATAAAGCATTTAAGGAAGAGCTAACCCCTATCCTGCACAGGCTATTCCAAAAATCCAAAAAGATGGAAGACTCGCAAACTCTTTTAATGAGGCCAACATCATCCTAATTCCAAAACTAGATAAAGACACAACGAAGAAATAAAACTTCAGGCCAATATCTCTAATGAACATTGACGCTAAAATCCTCAACAAAATACTGGCAAACCGCATCCAACAATACATTAAAAAGATCATACACCATGACCAAGTGGGTTTCATCCCAGGCATGCAAGGATGGTTCAATATTTGCAAATCAGTTAATGTAATACATCACATAAACAAAAGCAAAGACAAAAATCACATGATCGTATCAATAGATGCGGAAAAAGCATTTGATAAGGTACAGCACCCATTTATGATAAAAACACTCAACAAAGTGGGAATACAGGGAGCATTCCTTAACATAATAAAGGCTATATATAAGAGACCTACATCCAGCATCATACTCAATGGGCAAAAACCAAAATCTTTTCCACTAAGAATAGGAACAAGACAAGGTAGTCCACTTTCACCACTTTTATTCAATATAGTATTGGAAGTTTTAGCCATGGTGTTGAGACAAGAAAAGGAAATAAAGGCATCCAAATATGAAAGGAGGAAACAAAACTGTCATTGTTTGCTGATAACATGACAGTGTATGTAGAAAATTCTATAGACTCTACCAAAAAACTGCTTGACCTAATAAACAAATTTGGCAAAACAGCGGGATACAAAGTCAATATCCAGAAATCAAAGGCATTTCTGTACATCACCAATGAAATAGCAGAAGCAGAAATCAAGGAAAAAATCCCATTTGAAATAGCAAAAAGAAAAATAAAATACCTAGGAATAAACCTAACCAAAGAGGTAAAAGACCTGTATTCAGAAAACTATATACCAGTGAGGAAAGAAATCAAGGAAGACACAAACAAATGGAAACATATGCCATGTTCATGGATTGGGAGAATTAATATCAT
>PVIA01009614.1:0-52702 GCA_004024845.1 Tonatia bakeri
TCCACAACCTCTCCAACACTTGTTGTTTGTTGTTTTGCTTATGTTGGCCATTCTGACTGGTGTGAAGTGGTACCTCATTGTGGTTTTAATCTGCATCTCTCTGATAGCTAGTGATATTGAACATCGTTTCATGTGATTTTGGATCTTCTGTATGTCCTCCTTGGAGAAGTGTGTGTTCAAGTCCTTTGCCCATTTTTTAGTTGGGTTGCTTGTCTTCTTAGAGTATAATCGTGTAAGTTCTTTATAATACTTCACCATTTTTAAAACAAGTCTCTAATTTGTGTACTTTTATGTTGTAGGTTCTAGCAACCTACCTACAGATTATGATCTCATTTTCTACAGTTTTCAACACCTAAGGGTTTCAGGAGTAAACAGATCACTAACCAGCAAGACTGTTTTCCTAAATATACTCCATAAATTCAATCTCTTGGTTCTGGAATAGGTCTCCTCGTCCTGGATTTCAAGCAGAAAAATAGGAAAGTTTCTAAAATTACAAAGCACAGCTTTTTCAGTTAAAAAAAATCCACTGACTAACAATGAACATTTTCTTTGATTTTCTTTGTTGTACTTAGTAGCTTAGTCATTTCTCTTATCTGTCTCTAGTAGGGAAGACCAACGGTCTTCTGTACCATGTTCATACATTTAAACCACCCTAACTTTCATTTCCAAAGGCTGAATAACTTTAACCACTTCTTACATATATAATTTTCAGTTCTTTAATGTTTTGTCTACTTTCATAATTTCATGAATAAACCTGCCATATCTTGTTCCAATTGTAGGGATTGTCATTCTGTAAGAAGTCTTTCCTGTGAAGTCCAGACCTCATTCATATCTGTACTTCCTCTCTTAACTGCACAGTTTCATCTGAATTTTATCCTGGGGAGCACTGATATAAGCACTTTAGTCTCATCTTCCTTATTTGCTGAATGTTTCATAAGGGCAGGAACATCTTTATATTTTTATATGAAGTACTATTCTTCTTGCTTTCTTCTCTCTTTGAGTCTGGGATACCAAAACTACCTCTAACAAATAGGAGAAAAGCAATATAATTATGTCGATAAACACCTAAAAGGCATTTGATAATATTCAGCCATCTTAAGTGAAACTCTAACAAGTGAAACTCTAACATAAGAATAACAGAATTTAGCCCTGGCTGGTGTAGCTCAGTGGATTGAGCGCGGGCTGCGAACCAGGCATTGCAGGTTCGATTCCCAGTCAGGGCACATGCCTAGGTTGCAGGCCATGTCTCCTAGCAACCGCACATTGATGTTTCTCTCTCTGTCTCTCTCTCTCTCCTTCCCTTCCCTCTCTAAAAATAAATAAATAAAATCTTTAAAAAAAAAAGAATGGAAACATTTAAAAAAAAAAGAATAACAGAATTCATCTTAAAGACTATTTAACCAAAATTTAACAATAAATATTAAATATACTGAAACCCTGAAGCCATTCCATTCAAATTTTTTAAAAAAGGCTACTTGCTTCACCACTATTGTTTTAACATTGTCTTTAAAGTTCTAACCAATGAGATGAGACTCCTACAGTACATAATTGATAAAAATACTGGAAATAAAGATAAAAAATGTCTTTATTTCAGATTTAGGAAACAGAGTTAATTAGAGATTTCAACATGGTAACTAGACTCAAACAAACATTCAAGCAACATTTCACTAATGTAATAATAACTAATTATTAATGTATATGGAAAAAATAAATCCTATTCATAAAAGCATACAATGAAACATGAATAGATTCATAATAAAGGTATAATATCTTCATAAATAAAATTTAAAACCATGCAAAAGAGTAAGAATTAAAAGAGTTATAATTTCAGTGTTTTGTGATGGCAGATATAAACTGCTAAATAATTTTAAAGTTCATATGATAAATAAAAAGCCAAAAATGTTCACAAAAAATACTGAAAGAGTACTTTCCTTACCAGATATTTAACAATCTACAGAGATGCCATAATCCATGTAGCATAACATGGTGACTGGAACAGATAAAATATCAGTAAAACTAGAGTCAAGAAAATCTGTACTTAGAGGATATAATACATGACAAAAGCTGCATTTCAAATCAGTGGGAAAGCACACTTTATTAAATGGCATTGATAGTTGGCATCCATTTAGGAAAAAATAAAGTAAAACTCTTATCTCACACTATATGCAAAATGAATAAAATTATATTTTTAAAAAACTGCCAAAAAGTAAAATAATATGATTAGAAAATAGAATATTTTAAGAACTCTGAGGTAAGGAACATTTCTTAAGCAAAACAGGCTACTCAGATGCTTAGGGGCTTTACTTTGCTTTCCATGTATATTTCTCACAGTTTTTCAGAGTTAATTCTATAATTAAATGCATTTTATTCTATTTTTATACTATATTGTGAAATATTTCACTTGATCTTCTATAAAACTAATTATGCATGATAAGCAAGGGGATTATTTTCTTTTTCAGCTTATTTACTAAGTTTGGTAGAATTTTTATTTTTTTTTTAAGTTCCATGATACTTTCAGATACTCTTAACTGCTTTTCTTCAATCATCTTGAAAGCACTTGTTCCTCATTTTGTTGAAGTTTATTTCTACTTCTTCTTCCTCATCTAGAATATTCTTAAATGAATTGTGAGTATAATTTCCCTCTCTTGACTGAAATACTTTTGGAAATGCTGCTTTGAAAGCAGTGGAAAATGCACCATGTAAGACCCAGCTGTGGCTGCCCTGGGTTTCACAGTCAGCAGCTTGTACAAGTTACAACCTAGGCCATTGGTAGGGCTTACTTCTCCAGTGCATGAGGCCTTGGTGCCACTGCACATTCTAAAGCAGCTTTTCTCTAGTTCTTCTCAGGACAACAGGATTACAAGGCCCCTCCCAGTGAAACAAACAGCAAGATTTCACCCGTAGTAGCCAAAGTCACGTCAGCTGCTCTAAAAATGTAACAGTTTCACAAAATAGCAGTTTGCTCTTGTACCAGTTCAAGGTAACTGTCTCTTGTAGGTACACAAGTTTCCTCCACATGGCGATGCAGGGACCCATACCCCTTCAATCTTGTGGCTCCGACATTTCCTATGTCTCAGATGCCTCTCTAGTCAGCCGACAGGTGGAAAAACAGCATGAAGAAGTCACACCTGCTTCCTAACATTCTTGACCCAAAATGACACACTTCATTTTCTTTCACATTCCATTTATGAAAACTAGACACAGGCTCCCCTTAAACGCAAGGAAAACTGGGAAATGGCATCTGGATAAGTAGCTGCTTCTTGGCAATAATTCCGTATTATTTATGGGAAGCTCAATTTCAGTGAACTACTAGATACCAGTGTCATATTATCCTAGCCCTCAGAGAGAATCAAGGCTTCTACTCCGTCCCTGGTCCCACGTCTCTTACAATATAGGGTGGGGCAAAAGTAGGTTGAGTGTTGTTAGTACACTAAACACAGAGTTTATTTCTGTATAATTATTTATTAATTATTGTGTTATTTTCCATACAAACAACTCTAAACCTACTTTATTTCCTGCTGCACAATGAGGTAAAACACTTACTTTTGATTCAAGAAGTGACTAAGGAACAAGAAATCACTTTATGACAAAGCCAGCGAAGAAGAGATCGCATAGCACTCAGAAAACTATAAAGTCCATAAAAGGTAAGTGTTAGATGACAAAGGCACAAATGAGAATGTTTCAGAAGTTAAAATAAAAATAGTATAGTATTTTGGGGAGTGTTTTTTAAGAAAAAGTTTTTTTAAGTATCTCATTATTATATAAGAACTATAAGAACAATAGAATGGTGGCTTGTCATATAACCTTAAGGAAGACAAAGATTGAGAAAAAATATACAACCAAGCCATGTGAGAGTCATAAAAACTTTGTTTTAATAATATTTCTTCAATTAGGAGCAATATAGACATACCAGATCAAATATACTCCGGTATCTAATATTTAGTGAGCTTTTCATGTACCCTTAGTAGTGCAGCAATTATCTGCGGTTCATACTGCTTGGGGGTTTCATTTTAGAAGCTCTGAGGGAAAATACACCCCTACCAATATTTTGTGTCAAGCACTTAGGAAATGTGAAACAATTTCTCTTACCTAATTTGTTTAAATCATGCATTCTGAGTCTTAGAGAAAAACTTACTGGGAGATTAAAGAAAAAATACAAAGGCTGTTTTGGCTTTTTTTGATTAACATAACTAATTACTATATACAGTATTTAAATCCTATCAATTAGGACCTGTTTAAACTTTTGCCATGAATCTTGAAAGTTCTCTGTCAAAGCAGGCATTTGCTCAGAGAATTTATGTCTCATATGGTAACTGAAAAGACTCTAAGATCACTTTAAAGAAACAGAAACAAGAAAATGCCCTTGCAAAGCAATGATGTTTTTCATTCATGCGAATTTATGAAAAGCTTATGGTCAACGAATAAGAGACCTTACAAGACTTCACACAATATCTATCACAACCGCACTCACCAGACCAGACTCACTTCAAAACCTTCACAATAAAAGAAACTCAGCATGGGAAGTGTGCCAACTCTTTTTGCCAAGTTGGCAGAGCCCTGAAAGTTTGAATGGGCTTCTCGATGTATAAGATAAAAGCAGGCATTTAGAGCCTGTGAAGCCTCCTTGGGCACAATTAGACCTTAGGTGAAATTCCATCGACCGCTGCCATTTGCACATTATGTTAGGTATGGAGATGGCACAACAATTTAGGGTTATGGCTACATGAATATTTTTGGCTGTGAAATCAAGACAGAAAAAAATATTAAAGTAAACATTAAGTAGGAAAAGCTCTTCCCCTCTTAAAGATGTTATTTTTCAGCTTTGATATTTAACCACTGGCTACATATAATGTGAGGCATGGGAGAATAAACTTGGTCTCAGACAAGAGCAACCCCTCTCAGGTCAAGCACACCTATGTGCACAAGAGAGACAAATAGAGACCCAAGTGACTGGAATTCCTCCCTGCTCCCTGCTTTATAACCACCAGGAAACACCACATCTGAGCTATTTCCTAGCTTCCGGGAGCAAGGTTTCTGTTCATTTATAAAAGAGGAAGCAATTAAAATTCTTCGTGACAGACTTTAATTTTCCTCCTTCCACTTCTAACTAACAAATATTTCATTCAGTCAGCCTAACAGGGCCCTGATGCCTCCTGTGCTCTACAGATGGCCCAGCCCCAGCCTGCCCCCAGTCCTGTTGTTTTGCACACACAGCATCTTATTCTCTGACAGTGGGAACTCCCTGCCTAGGAATTCAGTGATCTTTCTGGTCAGATGACATATGCAAAATGCTTTCTCAAGGACTGGAAAACAAAGGACAACTCACTTGTTATGTGATTTCTATAAATCACTTTGAAGGTTTTCCTTGCGTTTAAGTTTCCTTGAAATACATCCCTCTTTTGAAAACAAAATCTGTCTACTGCTCTAGAAAATATCATAGACAATAGGCCTGCACTAGATACCCTCCCCTCTGCCTATGTATTTAAATTCACTTTTAGCTCTTCAATTTACGCTACTGTTGACCTCTCTAGGAATTCCTGCCAACCAGAACAGACTTTCTGTATCTTTCTGTCTCATGAATGCTCCATCTCATTTCAAATCCAACTGAAATCCTCACTGCAGACTACCTCCCTTATATAATAAACAAGTTGAAATAAATTTACTCTTTATTGAATTGTGTGGCGCAGTGCTATGCAGCAAGTTAGGGCAGAGGTGCTGTGGAAAGCTTTGCAGAGAATGAAATTTTATTGCACTTCACAGTGTTCAAGTATTATTGTGTCCTAGAAAAGGCAGTCAAATCCCCCATGAAGCAATGTATACAACTTTTACCCAATGTCAGCAGCTTGGCATAATTTATGTGGTGATACCTAATGCTTCAAAATCTAAAAAATTGTTGGAGAGCTATCAAAGTTGTGCTTTTCATAAACCAAACTCCACAGATAACATGTTTAAATATCCCAAGTGTGATTTAAAGTTAATTAAGTTTTATGAGGTAAAATATATTTCAGAATATTTCAAATTATCTCTAACAAAGACAATTAAAGCCATTATCATGATTAAAAAAAATCCAAACCAACCACAGATATTAGCTGGACTAGAAACACTCCTTTTCCCAAAAGGAAATACACACATACACACACAAGACCTGTTTGGGAAAAGTGCAGCCATTGTCAATAAAACAATATCACTTTGTGTGACATCAATGTAACCTGGAAGCCAAGGAGTCTGAACTGGAATGCACATGTGTGAATACTGACTACTTCACTGTACTAGTCAGTGGGGGAGGTAGACATAACTGAATGAGTATTTGTACTGTGTGGCTGTCACATTCAAAATGACTGAGCTAGTAGAGCAATGAATCTGCATCAGATTTTGTATTAAGCTTGAACATTCCTCCACAGAAACTATTCAGAGGATTCAGAAGGCTACAGCTGTGGGCAATTGGCAACTGGCAGCTTCATCACAACAAAATGTCTGCTCATGGATCATGTCAAAAATTTTAATTTCTTCTCATTCAAAAAATAATCTTAATCTTCCACTTCATTCCTGTCAACTGTTATCTTCATCACTATTCAGTCTTCCTCATTAACCAAATGTATTAGCATAAGAAAAAGCAGTGTACTATCGAACAGTTAAGACCGGGCATTCTGTCATTCTGTCTTGACAAGCATAGCCAAGGATGGTGAGAAATAGGGCAATCATGTAGGTAATCTTAAATTATCTTCTGACTTAACAAAAAGGAAATATTTACCAACCTGCAGTTCTGGAACTGACTCCATTCAGTGTTACCATACCATACACTCGCTACATCTACCTTTTCCCAGCACTTATCTGTAACATCAGATTATTAAAAATCTCACACCTTTAGCATCAGTGTCTCTATGAAACTCATATAGAAATAACATAATGAATAAACAAAATTTTTAAAATAAGTTCCACTTTATGAAAACACTCGTCATTGAGAGGACTTCATGTATAAATAGGGAAAGCAAACAGAAGTTCTTTGTGACCTCTGAAAATAAAACTCTGTGATACAGACTGGATAGTCAGCTGAAGATAAAAGAGTTACTCCATTTTTATATCTCTTCTCCTTCTTCATCTTCTTTCATAAACACGATCCAATTATGAGCTCTGAGACAGGATACAACTCGCTCCAGAGTCATTACATCATTCCATCATTTCCATCATAATCTTGCTTGTGATCCAAATTATTCCCATTTAATGATACTAAAATATTCAGAGAGAGAATTAAAAACTGGCAACTTTTCTGCCTCAAATTCCTTATGAAAAGGAGGCAAAGACAAAAATAAGTAAATAAATGAGCTCTTTTCAGTTTGGTGATTTGTGGGATAACCATCTAGATTTTCATGTTTCTTTCCTTATTAATCACAAAATATTTAAATGTATGTATTTGTATTAATCCAGAAATTATACAGTATATTCTGAAAACCCAAAAGACATGTTTCTTTTGATATAGTGTTCTATTGGCATTTAGCTTAGAGCTAAAAAGAAACTGCTTTTAATCTGATCAAATGTAATCTTTGAGTAAGTTCAAATGGCTGACACAAATTTAGAAAACTTAAGCACCATTGCTAAGAAACTAGAAAGCATAGGACTTCCCCAGTGCATTGATCTATACCCTAAAATAATCTGAAGTAATTTTTAAATTAGAGATTTTTTTCTTATATTTCTAGATAGCTATTTGCCAATAAAGTTTTTTTTAAGGAATTTAAATACCAGGTTAAAGTAAAACCTACAGTTTTAACGTCTGAAATGTAAACAGACCTAGTGCCTTCTATTTATCCATATTCAGTTATGGTCCTTTTCATTTGTATGATTTGTTTTAGTATATTGAAATCACAATGTACACTAGTTTCATATTCTGTTATTTTTTATCATTTGGTACAGGGTATTCTGTAATCTGAAAATTATGAATCTGAATGTTTGCATATAATCACATTGAGTATAAGGAAGCATATCAATTTATATAACTAATTCCCTACTATTGGAAATTTATGTTGTTTCCATTTTATTGTCTTAAATATAATTTTATAAGAAAAAATGAAATTGATGCATGGCTATATGGCTACATGGACGAAGGTGATAGGACTAGTATAGTAAAATATCAGTGGTATATCTGGGTGGCACACATAAGGGAGTTCACTGTGGAATCTTTTCAACTTTTCTATGTATTTGACAATTACCATAATAAATTAATGCCTCGTCAAATACATATATTCATATATTTATTTTGTAAAATGTCAGTTTCATGAGAACAAGATTTTTTTTTGTCTAATTTATTCATAGATATGTTGCTAGTGCCTATAACAGTACCTGGAAGGAAGCAGTATATGCCTTATAATATTTTGTTGAAAGTGAGGAATTTTAATGTTATAATATGGAAATCAGGATTCTCCCCATCTCTCAGTTTGTTGTTGGGAGAGAAGAGAAAATAATATGCTCCCATCTTTCAGACTGGCTCATGTTGATGCACTTCAACACTTTTTAAGGTTATTTACAGCTCTGTGTTAGCCTCCACTTCCTTCTTTCACTGAGCCTAAAGTTGAGACAGAGGTGAAAGCCTAGAATTTTTTAATCATTATTTTACTGGAGGAATAAATATTTGGAGTTCCCTATACTGTCATCTTTGGAGATGTCCTCTTTTACATTAGATAAATATTTCTACTTTACTGTTTAAGATCTGCTCTTGATTTTTTACCTTATTTATTTTAGGTTTTTTCTCTTGGTTACTCTAGGTATCGCAATGAGTCTTAATTTAACACAATTACTTCAGATCAATATGAAGTTAACTTTGGTAAAATATATAAACTTTGCTCTACTATATCTTCATTCCATACCCTCTTGTCCATGCTATTAGTCCATTTACATATGCTAGAAATTAAATAGTTATATTTTTTAAAGTTAATAGAAAAATATGTTCCGGTCAAGATGGAGGCATAGGTAGAAAGCCTTAGCTTCCTTGCACAACCAGAAGGAGGATAACAACCAATCTAGAATCAATAAACAACCAAAATCAACAGAAAATCACACTGCATGGAACTCCAAAAACCATGGAATTAAAGAAAAAAATCAACCAGAACAACCAGACTGGTAAGGTGACAATGCGAGCCAAATCAGAAAAACCTCAACAGGTGGCTAGTGGGTGGGGCTGACTGCCAAGCTCAGCAGAGCTGCATGGGAGGGGCTGATTTAAGGGGAAAACTGAGACCCAGAGCTGACTGTGGACTAAGGCTGGGGTTGCCCCAGTGAGAGATACTTCCAGTTTGACACAAGGGTGTGTTGGAAAGTGGGGCTGGAGACAAGCAAGCAAGCTGCATTGTTCCCTCTCTGGTCCCTCCCACACAGGCACCACAGCAAAGAGGGTTGCCCTGCCTGGGTAAATACCTAAGGCCCCACCCCCTTAAAACCTATCAGCTGCCCCAAGACAAAGAAATATGGCCCAAATGAAAGAACACAGGAAAACCTCAGAAAGAGAACTAAGCAATGAGGAGATTGCCAACCTATCTGATGAAGAATTTAAAGCCCTGGTAATCAAAATGCTGACAGAACTGACTGAGCTTGATTGAAAAATGAAAGAAACCCAAAATGAAATACAGCAAAATATTCAGGGAACCAACCGTGACAGGAAGGAAATGAGGATCCAAAGCAATGACTTGGAACATAAGGAAGAAATAAAAATCCAACTGGATCAGAATGAAGAAACAAGAATACAAAAAACTCAGAAGAGGGCTGAGGATTCTCTGGGACAACCTGAAATGTTCCAATATCTGAATTATAGGGGTGCCAGAAGGAGAAGAACAGCAGCAAGAAATTGAAAATTTATTTGAACAAATAATGAAGGAAAACTTCCCCAATCTGGTGAAGGAAATAGACTTCCAAGAAGGCCAAGAAGCCCAGAGAGTCCCAAAAAAGTTGAACCCAAGAGGAACACACCAAGGCACATCATAATTAAGTTACCCAAGATTAAAGACAAAGAGAAAATCCTAAAAGCAGCAAGAGCTAAGGAGACAGTTACCTACAAAGGAGTTCCCATAAGACTCTCAGCTGATTTCTCAAAAGAGACCTTATAGGCAAGAAGGGACTGGAAAGAAGTATTTGAAGTTATGAAAGGCAAGGAACTACATCCAAGATTGCTTTATCCAGCAAAGCTTTCATTTAGAATGGAAGGGCAGATAAAGTGCTTCCCAGATAAGGTCAAGTTAAAGGAGTTCATCATCACCAAACCCTTATTATATGAAACATTAAAGGGCTTTATCTAAGAAAAAGAAGATAAAAATATGAACAATAAAATGACCACAAACTCACAACTATCAACAAATGAACCCAAAATAAAAGAAAAACAATGAAGACAAAAACTAAGCAAACAACCAGAACAGGAACAGAACCAGAGACATGGACATCACAGAGAGGGAATTCAGTGGGGAGGGGGAAGGGAGGAACAGTGGGAGGAAAGAAGAAGAAGCATAATTAGGCATAAAATAGATGGGGAGAAATGCAAAATGGTATAGGAAACAGAGGACTCAAAGAACTTATATGTACAGCCCATGGACATGAAGTAAGGGAGGGGAATGCAGGATGGAGGGGGGATAAAGGGAAAAAATGGGAAAACTGTAATAGCATAATCAATGAAAAATACTTAAAAATAAAATAAAAATGAGAAAAATATATTTAGAGTCTTTTATATCAACCCACATATTTATTATTTCCAGTGCTTCTCACTTTTTTTGTGGTTTCACGTTGCTATCTGGTGTAGTTTTCCTTTAGCTGAAAGGACTTTAGTATTTCTTATAGGAAAGGTCTGTATCTTCGTCTGAGAATGTCTTTATTTTAATTATATTTTTAAAAAGTTTTGGTGGGTTTTGGACTCATGACTAGAAAGACCCCTCCTTTTGGCACTCTGAATATGTTATTCCCCCAGATTCTGGCCTCCACTGTATCAGAAGTTAGCCATTAATCATATTGATGACCCTTTGTATGTGGTGACTTATTTTTCCCTTGGTTTTTCCCTAATTTTGTCTTTGAACAGTTTTTTTGTTGTGTGGATCACTTTGAATTTATCTTAATAATGGTTCTTGGAGTTTCTTAGATGAGTGTATTAATGTTTCTCATCAAATTTGAGAAGATTCTTGGCCATAATACTTCAAATATTTATGCTTTCCCTTTTTCTATTCTCTTTCTGGGACTCCCATTACACACATGTTGATATACTTATTCTTTTTTTTTTAATTATTTTATTGTCATTCAATTACAATTGTCTGCATTTTCCCCCCACTGTTGCCCCCACCCCAGCCAAACCCACCTCCCTCCCTTGCTTCTACCCTGCCTCTTGGTTTTGTTATGTGTCCTTTATAGTTGTTCCTGAAAATCCTTCCCCCCCATTGTCCTATCCCTCATCCCCTCTGGTTATTGTTAGATTGTTCTTAACTTCAATGTCTCTGCTTATATTTTGTTTGCTTTTTTCTTTTGTTGATCATGTTCCAGTTAAAGGTGATATCATATTATATTTGTCCCTCATGGCCTGGCTTATTTCACTTAGCATAATGCTCTCCAGTTCCATCCATGCTGTCACAAAGGGTAGGAGCTCCTTCTTTCTTTCTGCTGCATAGTATTCCATTGTGTAATTGTACCATAGTTTTTTGATCCACTCATTTACTCATGGGCACTTAGGTTTCTTTCAACTCTTGGATATTGTAAATTGTGCTGCTGTGAACACTGGGGTGCACAGATGCTTTTGGATTGGTGTTTCCGGGCTTTTAGGATATAATCCCAGTAGTGGAATTGCTGGGTCAAAAGGCAGATTGTTGTCTCACAGCACTATGAGGCTCTGTATATTTTTCCTCAATCCTTTTTTTCTCTGTTCTTCTGATCGGATCATTTCAAGTGAGCCACCTTCAGAGTCCCTGATGCTTTCTTCTGACATCTTCAATCTGCTCTTTACCCTCTCAGGGTTTTGAATTTCAGTTATTGCAATTATTAAAGTCAGAATATTATAATTTCTATCTTGTTATTGAGAATCTCTACTGTTAATCCATTGTCATCAGACTTTTCCTTAATTATTTAAACAGTTCCCTTTAGTTTCCTGAATATATTTATAACAGTCATTCTGAACTCTTGTCTGATACATTTAACATTATAGGAATAATCAGTGTTTTTAAACTTTTCAATTTATTTATTTTTAGAGAGAGGGGAAGGGAGGGAGAAAGAAAGGAAGAGAAACACTGATGTAAGAGAGAAACATTGACCAGTTGCTTCTCATGCATGCCCCAACAGGGGACCAAACCCACAACGCAGACATGCGCCTTAACTGGGAATCTAGGAATCAAACTGGTGACCTTTTACTTTACAGGACAACGGCCAACCAACTGAACTACACTGGTAAAAGCAGTAATCCATGTTTTAATTAGCCCTTCAGACAATTCTGATGCATATTCAAGTTTAGAACAGATAATTCAAAACATATTTAATGATAATAATTGTTGAAATTTTCTATTTCAAGAGAAAATAAGCGAAACATAAGACCTTTTTAGGTGTTTTACCAGGGTCACATATTATTTGACAAAAGATTAATGAAGCATTGGTGTATCCTTTGAACTCTTGAGTCCAATGACTGACATGAATATTTTTCTATTTTTAGGAAAAAAGTTAGTGTTGCCTGATATGTACAAAGATGTACTAGACAGGATTTAAGAGCAGCAACCTAAATGTTATCCAGATGTACAACCCTGGAATGTTCAAACTTGTGAGAGCTGAGATTTAGTACTTTTGCTTTTCTAAAAAATGTATACATCTCACTATTACCATCTTTCTTCACTAAGAAAAGACTTGGATATAAGAAGATAATGAAGATGTATTTTTGTACAACTGGTATATATGTTCTTAAAAGCTACATTATTTATAAGGCATAAAGCCATTCTTCTTTCAACCAAAGTATCCTTATAGTAATCATTTTGTAATTATGATGCCTGTATCTACGTGAATATATGTTTAAACAATGTATAGTGGAAAAAAGCAAACTTTAGAATGCTTATAATATAAAATGTATGTATGCAAAGTATTAAAGCAAAGCCATACTACCTATCAGTTATAGATACAAATGCATATAGGACTATGACAAATAAACAGAAAGTTGTGATCAAATGCATGATAATTACTATCTGTGTGGAGCAGATATAGAACTGAGAAGTCAAAGAAGATTTCAATTTTATAATGTTTTGTTTCTTTTATTTGAAAATATGACAAAATCTTCACAAATTCTGAGTACTGGAAATCCTATTTGCTTAAAGTGAAATATAGGGAAAAGTCTTGGGTTAAAGAATTGATACCTCACTTGAACTGAGAGACAATTTTCATAAAGAAGTGCAGACAAACCTAGAAATTACTGATTCTTCTGTTCCCAGAAATAACTCTGAAGGTTAAAAGCTATTTCAAGAGAATGAGAGTTAGACATAGGAATGAGACATGGAAATTCAAAGAATAAAATTTGTTATCCAGAGAAATCAGAAGAGGAGGGTTTGGAGAAACATAAATCTTTGCCCATATCCTATATTCCTATAATTAATTCCAGGTTAATTTAAATTCATGAATTCATATTGCAATGGTTAAAAGATGGGGATGTGGAGTCAGAAAGTCTCAGTTAAAGTACCTGAGTCTGCCAATATTTTGTCAACCTGACCTCTCTTAACTTTCAATCTTTCATCTGTAAAGTCTGAATAATAACAATAACCATCTCCTAGGACTATTGATAAAATTTAAGGAGATAACACATGTACCACCCTTCGTATACAGCATGGCACACAGCCAGTACCCCATAAATTTTAGTTATTATTGTCATTCCTTTATTTTCTGTAAGAGTTGGTTGGTAGGTACCTACTGTAAGTCAGACCCTCTGAAGGATTCTGAGAATACAGAGAATGAATAAGATAGATATAGTCTGTGCCAGTGTAGAATCTATAAATTAGAAGGGAAGAGAGACAGTTACCTAAAAAAATACTATGACAAGTAAAAACTTTGATGCAGTCACAGCAGGGAGGGTAAGAGTCCTAATGGGTCTCCATATGCAGAGTGCCTGCTAGAAGACTGCTACCTGGAGACCTGAAGGATGAGCCAGAGTTTATATGATGAACAGAGCAGGGGTTTTAGAGTAACAGAGATGTGGAATCATTCGTAGTTTAACAAAATTTGACTACCGAATTATGCTTTTTCCAATTATAGTTTCCAGAAATGAAACTTGGAACTTTATAAATGTCTCTGTGTCTACATCCTGCAAAGCTGACCGTACAGACACTGACATCATATGTACCACACTTGTGAGTCTGAGCCCATGGGTATATTCAATCTACAGGAAGTTACAGATATTGAGGGATATTTAGCTTAGCACAGGGCTTTGTGCCCCTTGTAGTTATTATGTTGGTGAGAACTAGGTTTAGTTCATTTGTCAAAAAATAACCCTGTAGCAAAAGCAGAGGAAATGTTTTAGCTACACACTCCTGACACATCACCTCTTGCTTAATATCTCCTAGAGAACATTCTAATTGTGCATTTCTCAGTCCATCTGGTTCTTCCTCCCCGTTGCTGGTAGTTGAGTCCATCAACATGCCCTACATGTAAGTTCTGTTCAGGCCTGCTTCCAGAACCAGTTTTGGAGACACGGATACTTAAGCAGCTTTAACCTTCTCTGAGTAGACACTTAACTTGCATCACATTTTCAGACCTGAAGTCTGGATACGAACATCAATGCTGGGCCCTAAACTCCAGATTGTGCCAGAGTTTCCAGTGCTCGCATTCATACCCAGGACCAAGGGTCCCAGTAAGAATACCAGGTCCTTGGTGGGAAGGAATGTCAGTGCTGGTATTCACATGAAAAGTCCGTGCGCGACAAAGTGAAACGCAAGGCAACGCAAACACTGTGTTCTTTTTGTCAGGCGGGCTGTATTAGCACAGCGCATCAGAACACCACAGGTCGCCTGGCATTCGATTTGATTGTTGCCGCACTCTGCCTCCCCACCCCCAGGCTGACCTTCTGTCTGCTGTGGACTCCGGGCAGTTTCGTAAAGCGTAGGGACCCCTCCCAGAATGTTTTTGACTGTGGTAAAGTCACATTAAAAACTACATCTCAGCACAGTTGCTGTCTTGGGGTGTGGTTATGGGCAGAAACTTGATGGAACGCTGATGGGAGCAAAGCCACTTGCAGAAGAATTCAAGGGTTCTTTCCAGGCCCCTTGCTGTCCCCGCGTTCACTCTCATTGTTGGCCCCTTGCTGTCCCCGCGTTCACTCTCATTGTTCAGGTCTGTTTCTTTTGGATTTTCTGCATTCTGTCTTCCCACTTGACCTTGAGTGCCGTGGTCTCCAGGTCTAGGTGGAAGAGTAGCTGGAAGAACGAGCCATCCCTCTCTTAGTCTTTAAAAGGAATGCTTTGACGTCACCATCTCTAATCTGGAATGGTGGTTGAACATCAGATGTCTTGCTCCTTTTAAGATGGTCCTGTGGGATTTTGCCTCCCAAAGGATTCCGACTCACATGTTTGTATTTTTAATATCAGCCTGTGTAATTTCATTTGGCCTTGATTTCCAAGGTAATCTCACACGAAGTGAGTTGAGGGTTTTTTGTTTTTTTTAATCTTTCACTGTTATTAAACAGTGATGGAATGTGGAAGCACCGCAAGATTTGATAGAACGTGCCCACAGTGCTTGCCGCACTTGTGACTTTTTTCAGAAGATGATGGGGTGTAGGTTAGGTTGTGAGGAGGGCTGTGCCTGTCCCCAGTGTCCCCCCACCCCAGGTCGGCCACAGCTCTGTGCCTGCGGGTGGGACGGCTTGTCTGGAATCAGGAACACGCCAGATAAAGGCATTCTTGACCTTTTGCCTGGCACGGACTCTGAGCAGTTTCATAGAGTGTTCAGACCCCTCCCAGCATGTTCTTAAAGGTCGTAAAATCACATTAAAAACTACAACTCAGTAAAAAAAAAAAAAAAAGAATACCAGGTCTTCTCTGCCAGTCTCTAAGTTACAGCAAACTCACCACCCTCCACCTCTTGTGTGCCCAATAAGCTTCTGCTGGGTTCCTCCTTCCTCATTCCAAGCCTGGCTGCCTGCTGGACATACACTTATATGGGCCATTAATTCTGCTCAGCGGGACCCCTTGCTTCTTCTCAGTGACAAGTAATTGCCTGAAGAAGGAAATGCTGCTGTTTCTTGTTCCTTATCCTGTGCCTCAACTAAAGGATGTGTTTTGCTAACCTTCCCCTAGCCTGGTAATGTTGCATGAAGCTGGAATACCTCATACTCTAGAATATAATAATTTCTGACTATGGCATGTAAATGCTCGGAAAAAAGAAGGTTCCTTACAACAGTCACTACACTTCCAGAATAAAATGAACTTCCAGAATAAAATTCTATCGATATTTATATGTAAAACTACTGGGTTTATTTAGGGTTAATTGAAGCACTATTATCTTTATTATCTTCTCACAAAAGAAATTCTCCTCCACTACACACAGACATTTGCATTACTGTTATCCAGCAATTCAGGTTATTCCTCTTTATTTGGATATAACATCACCATATCTTACAATTATCCAGCACCTTTCATCTTTCAGTTTTAGACTATAAAGATAATACTAATGACAACTACAATAATAATTATCTAATACTTTGTGTTTGAAAAGCACTTTACAAAGAACAATTAGTTGTGCCACCTCTGTAAAGTAGTTATGTTACATTGTAACTATTTTTCTGAGGAGGAAACTAGGACACAAAACAGTGAATTTGTCCTAACTCGTAAAAAAATCAATTAATGACTTTTGCCTAAAGACAGAGCTGCAGCAATAAGTGATTGCGTAAATCAAATGAAATTCTGAGTGAACACAGGGTCAGCAATGTCTATGATCTCGTTGAATCTGTTGCCATTCAGAACTAGCAAGATCCATTTATCCCCACTGTATGTCTCCAGTCTGCAAGTAAATGAAGGCATCTCCAAAGAACAGAATGTAATAGAAAGAGTTCCTAACTCATAAATGCCAAAGTCAAAAAGATGATAAAAATAGCTTTCAAAGAAGTTGCGCCACCCTCTTTACTGTGGAGCCACAACAGATACAGTAAAGGAAAATGTTCTCCCCCATAAACTGAAGGGATAGAGACCCAGACAAGAAGAGGCTTGACCTGCAGTATTTTACTTCAACCTTCATTTCCTTCTATGCACTTACAAGTCACATTTGGAGTGTCTTTTGGGATAAATGACAGGCATTTAAAACAGAGGCTCAATAAACTTTTCTTGGCATAATAAAGGTAAAAAATCTTTACCTTTAATACAAGTAGATAAGCTACACAAACATTATACGACAGCTACCATATAATTAGGTAGATATATAGACATATTATGACAGCAGTGCAAAGTACTTCCTGTCTCTAAATTATTTGTCTTTAGATATGAATCTGTGCTTCTAAGCATTTTGGCCCCATTTAGCTAGCCAACAAAGTGGGAGGGCTTATAAGTCCAGAATGTCGACCAAGGAATTCCCACTTCTGAAAGAGGACTCTCACTGACTTTTAGTGCTTCAACTATTTTGTGATCATTTAATCCTATGTTGAGCATGATTTACCTATCTAAACATTTCTGGACAGAATCACTTAAACTTTACATAATTTTTTGCAAAAAGTTAACTATAAGACAAAAATAACAGTATTGTAAAATAATATTCACCAATTACAAAACTATTTTTGAAAATATATCCCCCCAAATTAAAATAGAAACAAATGAACTTAAGTGAGTATATAGTTAAAAGCCATGATTATAACTGTTGGTTGTGACTTAAATTACTTGGCCCAGGTAATGTTTATTAGTCTTCTTCAAAGTTGAGTTCCTCGTTTTTTATAATTTCTGATAATGAGATCATTTTGTGTGTGTGTGTGTGTGTGTGCGCGCGCGCGCACACGCGCGCACATGCGCGTGTGAATACTTTGTGGCCTGGGTGTTGAACACTTACCTCCACATAGTTTGAATTTGCCTCTCATAGTAGCAGTAGGGACCAATGTTTATGTTTATAAATATAACCATTGTTTATGTTTATGTTTATGTTTCTGGTGGTTGGGATTTTCAGACACATAGGCAGTATAAATTTAATTACCCAATACACAGAGGTTGTAGGCTTGGGATCCTAAAATTTTAGGGGATTCTTTCTTGTAGTTTTCTTGAGCCAATGAAGAATTTTTCAAGTTCACCATTCCACTGAAAGTATACTAATTTGAAGATCTTAGTGTAAGTAAAGGATCTAAGCTTTAACCTCTTATGTTAGGCAGCCTTATCTCCTTTCTCAAACGATAACTAGTCACATAGCTGCTCATCTCCAATTCCCCATTGCTTTTATATTCTACCAAGGCACATAAAGTGTACAGCTTACATTATAGTTTCAGTTCACATTATTTTTCAGTACTCCCTTATTTATGGCACTCGAGAATGCCCACCCCTTTTTTCCAAGCTGAAATACTTAAATTAATTTTTATTATATTTTATCCATTATGTGTGAGTTTGTTATAGGAAAGTTTTCTGATTTCCTCAGTCTACCATATTTTTAGAATCTAGATTTTTCTTCAGTCTTGCTGGGTCTCTATCCCTCCAATAATACATATGTGAAAAATTCCTTCCCATGTTATCTGTTCTGCAAAGATATCACTATGTCATTTATAATTTTTAAGACATAATGATTTATATTATTAACAGGTAAAACCCATTGTAATGAACATAGAATATTTCTTAACATAATGCAATGATAGATTTAACAAAGATGAAATGTATCCATTTAACTTACGTGCAACTAAAATTTTGAAATAAAGTGAACTTCAGCCATGAAAACTTAAGAGTAAATGCTTTCACTTTGCTTTATGTCTAAAGGTTGAGCAAAACGATCACAAAAAGGTTTTGTGGAAGACCCACGAGCTAATGAAGTGAAGCATATGCCAGAGAGAAGAACCAATTATCTTTAATAGTGCACAAAATTATGAACCCAAAATGTGATTATTTATTTTAATGAAACATAAAAGAGAGGTTATAGGTGGCAATGCCCATACTTCTAAGTAACCTACCATTTTTATGTCTTGATATTTGAAATTAAAAGTATATTACAAAATCAATTCATTGTTTTCAATAAAAAACCTCAATTAAGTAAAGTATTAACAGTACTGTCCACAATTTTTTGTTCATTGCTTTTCATGCATGAGGTAAAGAATTCAACGTTATAGCCAACCTACTCAAAAACATTCCTAAAGCATGTATGTCCCTGCTCCTATTCTTAATAAATGTCAAATTTCATTAACTAGCACATTATCACTTTAAAGTTTGTGAATAGGTTTTTTAAAAGATTTTATTCATTCGCTTTTAGAGAGAGGGGAAGGGAAGGAGAAAAAGAGGGAGAAAAACATCGATGTGCCAGAGAAACCTCAATCAGTTGCCCCTCACACATCCCCAGCCAAGGGACCTGACCTGAACCCAAGTATGTGTCCTGACCAGCAATCAAACCAGTGACCTTTAGGTTTGCAAGATGATGTCCAATCCACTTAGCCACACCAGTCAGAGAAGTTTGTCAATAGGTTTAAATAAGAAAATTAATAATGACAATAATATTTCCAATAGAAAGATATAACTGGTTAAATACCTGCAATATGACAAAACAAAGGAGACAAGAACATTCCCTTCTTTTCGTTTAATCATGGAATGCAATTTTCTGCATTTCACTTTCCCATCTATATAAATAAATATTGTTCTCTCTATCTCCCAGGGTTTAAAAAAATACAATCATTACTTCAAAGAAAACTATGAGATTATGGCTACATAAACTGTTTTAGAAATAGAAGTTAATATAATTCTTAAAATAATTACTGCATGCATCTGTATGTGATCCTCAGGTTAACTGGTATGTATTTTTAAAAGTTGTATTTTTTTCATTTAGAGATTATCTAAAGATAAAATTATCTTTCCACAGCGAACTGGTCAAACTGAAATACCTGGTAAGAATATAGGATGAGAGACAGTGACAAGTCAAAATTAAAATTAAATAGCTTCTATATGTGGTAGAAGCTGCCAAAGCACTACAGATAAATAATAAAGTCTCTGTTCTCAAGAAGCTTATGCCCTAATTGAGAAATGCATCCTTTCAGGTTCGATCAGTTATGGCCAGAATGAGAAGGGCATTTAATCTGCACAGGGCTGCCCCTTTGACAGGATTTCAGATGGGGCAGTTTCACTTAGAAGGGGGAATAGGTATGCAGTCAATATGATGAATAACTTCAAAATTTAGCTTTAGAATAGAGGAATAATGGTGACAGCAATCAGAGCTGAAATAAACAAGGTATGTCCTTGGAATGTCTGTTACAATAGGGAAGTTCAAGCACAGACAAGGGCTGGATTTCACACCTCTGTCCTTCCTCCACCCAGACCCATCTGGAACACTTAATGACAAATGGCAGGCAAGATTAGGGCAACCAGTGCTCGGTCACACTTCTTAGAATAGAACTAGACAAGCTCATGTGGAATGAGGAAAACATACACTAGAAATCCAACTAGTGTGGGCACCTGTAGAGTTGGTACCTAGACTGCGATGCAGGTGAAGTAATTGGGGGAGAAGGAAAGACTGGGAAAAGCTGGTGTTGGTGATGACCACCAGGCTTTGTCCAGGTTGTTCTGATGGAGCGATGATGTTGACACCACTAGCAGCAGAATTGCCTTCTCCCACTCCAACACTGCTTACTCCATCTCAAGTGGCATGCAAGATGGTTAGAGGACACTGTTTAACCAAGGTCTTGATAATATGACTGCAGAAGAGTGAGGGAGATGACTGAAGAGAGTAAGAAATCTGTAAAATATCTATTTCAAACAGTAAGATACACAACTATTTAAATAGGCCATTTCCTTCCACTCCTATAAAATGCTCACATTTTCCAAGATTGCTCCAGTATCACATCTTCTGAGAAGACTGTCCTGACCACTCCAAGATGTTGACTTCATCTTCTCTGCCTCATTTTTTCCTGTATTAAAAACCCTTTTTTAAAAAACTCTCTAGTTCTTAAGTAATGTTCAATAGATAAATATACTTCTAACTGCATCTTGTTGTAAGAATCTTTACTACTTTGATGTCAATGCAAGAGGCAATCAATACATGATGTTGACTGAGAAAAGGAAAGAAAAAAGTTTAAAAGGAAAAGAAAAAAGAGAGGGAAGAAGGAAAGGAGAGAGAATAAAGGTTGGTCAGTTTAGTGTATAACTGATTGCTGTCAGACTTGGCTCCTGGTCCTGCATCCCCCTTCCCATCTCCATCCTCATATCTGGGCCTCCTGGTCTCCTTTAGGGGCCTAACCACCTACAGTGCCCAGGATCAATCCCACCTCAGGCAGTCAAGATTTGAACCTTATTATCTACGGTTTAGCATCACATCCCTTCTTGCAGCTCTGTTCCTGAGACTGGGTCCCTGCCTGACCAACCAGGTCAGAGTTCCTGAGTTTTTCTTACCATGTTTCTCTCTCTCTCAGGACTGAGAGACTGTTGCTATTCCCGAGGCGTAGGGCTGGGACCTCCACCTATTGAGGATAGGCTAGCTAGCGTGACATGCTTGATTACCTGCTTTAACTGGCCTTGGAATTATCCTAGATTCCTCCTGGAGTGTCCAAGGCCTGGCCAGATCTCAAGGGTTAACAACAGTGAAACACAGAATCACTGTGGGGATTTTCATCAGTGGAGTGATTGACATATGCCAGGAGAAACCATTCTCTGCAGGGAGGGGAGGGTAAAAGGGCACTCCACTCTGCTTGTGAATGTTTAATAAATAACTCATGAAAGCATTCCCACTTATACACACTTAAAACATCCTTTAAACGTGTTGTTTTCATGTTAGGAATTCTTGGTAGCAACTCAGTTTTTTGTGTGAAAAAAGTACTTTTCAAGATATCTGTTCTGCTTTTTAAAAAAGGAATCTGATGCTTGATGACCATTATGTTGATGATAAAGTATTGTTTTAATTTAAAAGACTCATGCAAAAAAAAAATCCTTGGAATACCTAAAAGAACGTGGGAATTATAAATGCTCAGATAATTCAGCCAAACAGGGACCATGATTGGTCGCAAGGAAAACACTGTGTTTACTGCCAAATCGATAGATACACAATAGAAACTGAATTCATACTTGTTGAATAAAATGAACAGAGATAACACTGATGGCACCTCTTGTATTACACCAAATAGTTTTATGATTTCGCTGCTTTTAAAGCATGCATTTTGGCACCCCATCCCAACTGCTTTAACATATGCATTGACATTAACAACAAAAAAGCATTAGGAATTCTCTCTCAAGCAGAACAGTCCAAACAAGAAATGAGAGAGTTCAGAGGATGAGTAAGTAATCCCAGTCCACTGAACCTTGTCAACCTGTGGGCCCACATTAGGAAACACAAGGACAGCAAGAAGCCTTCAGAGGTGGCGAAGGCCATGCATTCCATCAGGGACTGAGTGTTTATTTAGGGCATTTGCTTACACTTAGAATTTTTAATATTAACCTGTCACAGGAACACCTCAAGAATAAGGTGCATAATTATAGTATTGATACAAATATATGTCACATATGTATATGTATGCATGCATGATTAAAACAGCAGTCTTGTATAGTTATGTGCATAAAAAGCCAACCTAAATTGCCACTCTGTCAGGAGATGTCAATTTAAATGTCTAACATTATGCCTCAGGCTTCAGCACTCAGGAGCCTTGACAGACGGTAAAAGGAAGCAAATCCCATAAACAAGGTTCTGTTTGGCCTCTGTCATCAGATTCTGGTCTTATGTTAGTTATTGTGACAATGAAAGGAAAAAGACATTATCCAAAGTAAGAAATTGTAGATTTTATTCTGTTCAGCTATGTAATGACCTGGAAGGAATTGAGGAATTACCTTTTTAATTATTATCATTGTCTCTCTAATTCTGCTTCTTGACAATTTAAAGCTGACTGCAAAGATTAGTTTTTATTATATATTCTAAAAGTACAACATCGTGGAACTTTGTTTATGTAAAACATTCTCATACAGATGAATGAACATGTATTTTAAATGTAATGTGTTCTAAGACAGAACCTCAAATACACAACAAAGGTATGTGAATCTAGGCAGCAAATCCAAAGGTACATTAAACAGTGTCATTGTACAATATATACTTTCAATTATCGATTGGGCTTGAGATTGGTGAAAACAGGGCAAAGAAAGCATCATCGATTTCTCAGCAGCATGTTTTCCTGTCCTCTGTTCAATTTGTCATGGTGTAAACAAAGTTACCTACCTGTGCATAGAAAAAGCAAATCTGAAGAGCAAAGATATATTTAAAATCACAAAGCAAAGGCAAAGAACCCTAGAGTGTGAGTCAGCAATCTTGTCTTTTCATTCAATCTTTGGCTTTTATAATAATAATAATGATGATGATGATGATGATGATGTAACAATAAAATAAATAAAGCTGATTTCATTTGAGCACTGTGGAAGAAACAGTGCTTTGTATCTCCCACCATTTCCCTACTGGGAACTCTGGAAGCATCCATTTTTCCCAGTCTTCCTTGTAGGTATGTTAAGGGTCATATGCCTGAATTCTCACCCATAAAACATGAGCATAAGTGATGTAAGCCATTCCCTAATTGGTTTATAGATACATCCCACAAGATCCTCTCTCCTCCTGTGACATCTGAGCAGCCACGTATCACATAGGATATGTAGCTCAAGGTACAAAAACAACCTGGGTCTCTGTGCCACCACGTGTGAGACCCTGGGTAGGAACCACCCATCCTATTAAGACAATGGTGTGTGCAAGAAATAAATCTCATCTTATTAAGACACTAAGATTTTCAGGTTTATTTGTTACCACAGCATAATATAAGATTAATAAAAGGACTAAGTTAGAAACTAAAATTTACTTGTTGTATAAATCAATGTTCCTGGAAGCTAGAATCCAGTCACTATAGACCAGCTACATACTTAAGATATTAGTATATGTGTCTGCATTTAACAAATCTGGAAAATAGAGACAGAGATGATCCATTTTACCATGAATTTCAACTGAAATGACTAGGTAGTTGTGACCTCATCATCTATACAATGAACTACAGTCAGTAACATTAAGTTTCTAGCAAGAGTGAACTCTGGCCCAAAGATGAAAATTCACACCACTATAGTTATTATTTCACTTTAAAATCAGACCTAAGAGAATTAACCGTGACCACTTTTTAAAATCTCCTATTAGGAGACCTCTGTTCTTGGTTATAGGCACTCAAAAAAAGAACAATAAGATGCTAAAATTTTATAGATAATACATTTTTATATGAACTGATTTTGTCTAAGCTTCAAGCACTACTTATGCAGAATTTGGAGAAAGCCCTACTACAGAACTGGGGAAAAAAACCTACTTAGAGTACCATTTTTATGTGGTATCAAATTTTCTTGATCAAATTTCCTAGGCAATCAAATAATTAGTCCCTTTAGAGGCTGTTGAAGGGATATTAATTTAAGTCAATAAAAAGAATCCTTGATTAAATCCAACAGTATTATATCAACTTAAAAGCTCCTTATTGGATGATTATTAGGTTTTACTTCACAAATATCACTGACAGGATTAAAAATATTTGCCATAGAATCAGAAGGCCAAAAATCAGTTCAAAGAAGGCTAAAAATATTCCTAAAATTTAATTTTTAAATATAGCCTTTCAAAAATCAGACATGTACTTTATGGCAATCTTGATGTCTCTAGACATGAATAAATGAGTATAAACCTGTCAATGACCTACTTTAATGGACAAAATTACAACCATCTTAAATACTTTTAATTTACCTTTATGATGGTGCTAACTTGCTGATTTTAGGATTCATAAATTAGAAATTATGGCAATAACTGCTTTCAACAAAATCAATCAGATATATGTCCTAGAGGAAGTAAAGTATACATGTCCGGTAAACAGAAAATGAGTTTGCCTATCCTGAATATCTTGCCATTGCTAAAAATTCATAATACATTTTTTGACACAGGTTAGAGGAAGTATAGGGAAATATAGACCAAGTCATTAGAGTTAATTATATAAACACCAACTATGCACATATATATTGAAACAAGGCAGCTTGACAAGTCTTCCTGAACAATAACCTGCCTCCCACTCTGCCCTACCTCCTTAAGAAATATAATATTCTTTTCAAATATGTAAACACATTGATTTCTGGAACAAAACTGCATGTATCCATGAATGAACATTTGTTCAAATTTAAGGATAATGTGAAACTTCAGGAAACCTGCTTTAAAAAAAATGACATCTTTTGGGGTCCACCTTTTTATTATTGGCCTTTTTCCTCCTCCTGACCCCCAAATTTATGATGACTAGGGATCCATTGGCCATCATGGACCCTAACTTTCATGCACTAGGAAGGAAGAGCAGAAAAGTAACAGCTTGAGTGCTCTATGACACCAGGAAATTACTACACAATCATTCTAGTTCACATTTACACTACTTTTACATGAAACAGTAATATATTTCTATCTCCTGTAAGCCACTATTAGTGGATTTTTCTCCTATGGGCAACTAAAGTGATTTTAACTAATATAACCAATCAGTCAAGCCAGTTTATAAAAATAGCCAAGAACAATAAATTAATTGTCTAGCTAATGTGTCTGTTGTTTAACTTGATGAATTTGTTCATATAGACTCCATTTTTGGAGTCAAATATGTTTAAATACTAAAATGTCTTGCAAGAAAATCAGCACTATGTAAATTTATTTTAATAATCCTTACTTAATATATTACAAGAGATCTAGAGATGAAAATTTACTGGGAATTCAACTAACAAAAAACACAAAAAAATTACAATGAGAAATCCCATAGATTTATATTTTCTAAAATAATTTATGGAGGAAGAAAATAAGAACTCTGCCATAGGATATTCACTTCCATGTGAAAATATGAAGAGCATTTTCTAGTTTAAGCTTTTTCTATTATTCCTATTTCTAATATTCTGTTTTTGAAAATCTATTGATTCTTACACAGAAACAATGCTTTAAATTTTAATTGCTAAATAAAATTACACTGAAACCTCCAGATGAAGGCAAGGGAGTTTTTTTTAAAGCTTAAAGTTCTGTATAATTGTGTTTACTTCAACCATGTACGTGAAGAGAGAAAGAGCAAGAGGGTGAGGTAGAAAGAATAAGAGAGAATACAAACCTATATCTATTCAGGTCTTAAATAAAAATGACCCTATTCTATTGCATATTTTCTCCTCACCTACTATATTAAATAGACTGGGGGAGGAGAGCTTTCATCTTTCAGCCCAGAAATAAAAATAATAAATAGGTATAAGGTGGTAGTATCAAAGATAAATTCTCAGTACAGCAGTCTCTTCCTCATCTCACTGTGATCTCTTTCTCCTTTAAACAGGCTAAAAGAAAATCAAAGTGCCAATACTAATTTCTTTTTTATTTTTCACATCAGCAAGCAGCTGATATATTAAGCACTCAGACTACAGAGTCATAATTTTTTATACTCATTATGATAAAAAAATAGTCTCCAAATGTATTCAGAGTGACTCCTGCAATACGTGTTCATCACAACAGCTTATGGCTGGTACAGCTGATGCCAAAGGTAGAAATACAAAGTTCAATAAGAACAAAAGCTGTATTCGACATATTCTGAAGTCAGTCAAAGTATATCCATTATAAATTATTTTCTAGAAGATTATCATTGTTGTGATTGATGATTATAGCTAAATTAATTTTCTTTAAACTATAACAACTTAAAATCTGTGGTTGTAGAGAAACAAAAATATATTTTAAGTGATGTTCAGGACTTACCACCTCCTCCTCCAAGGAGACTGGCATTTGCTGTTTAAAAGAAAACAAAAGACATTAAGTAATATATAAAGATATAATATGCCAGATAGCTCAATAAAAAGCTAATAATGATCATATCTCATAAACACACACTTTTGTGTAAAGACAACCTTTGTAACTGCCTGATAATGGTAAGAGAATTAAAATATTATGCTATTTTATCTCCTTTTTCTCTTCAAATTACTAATTTCATAATATACTTCATTTTAATAAAATGAAGTACATATCGTGATCCTTTTATTTTCCATTTTTTATCTAAGTTAATCTTCTGGGTTCTCCATTTTATCAAGTAGAGACAGAACAATGTTATTTAGACAATTTCAATGATTGCAAAAGACAATGTAACAAGAAAGTATAGTAATTTTAATTAAACACTATCAAATAAACCTATCTCAAAACACTTTACAGTAAGAACTCTTAAATAATAATGGACTTGTTACCTTTATCATTAATGTTTTATTTAAAGGAAAGAAATAAATTTTATTTTGTCAAGCAATGTTTTGACATTTCTTACCCAATTATCCATTATTCTAGCACACATATCTATAAAAGCCAAATAATAAGCAAAATATAAGGTAATTCCATTTTCCCTTTCATTGAATTTATTTGGGTGACACTAGTTGACAAAAGTATGCATTTTTCAGGTGCAATTTCACAACACATCATCTGTACAATGCACTGTGTGTCCGCCATCCCAAGTAAAGTCTCTGTTCATCACAATTTATCCCCCAGACCTTCTTCCACTTTCCTCATGCCACTCCCCCCAACAATCACCACACTGTCGTCCCTGTCCATTAGTGTTTTCTTTTTTTCTTTCTTTCTTTTTTGCTCAATCACTCTACCCACCCCACTCAGCCAAATGCTATTTGAATTTTTTTTGAGAGGACAGATTTTCAGAAAATTCCATGGCTGGCTTCTGCTGAAGTATTAAGCAACCTTATATCTCTATTTATCTAGTCATTGTAACAGTCAAAAAACAGAAGTCAATATAAGGGCACTGAGTTGTATTCCATGAAGTTCTTATGTATCATAAGCATCATCTCATGCCATTAAAAGGAAGAAAAACAGAAAAAAAGGTGGAAGGAAGGAAGGAAGGAAGGAAGGAAGGAAGGAAGGAAGGAAGGAAGGAAGGAGAAAAGAAATCCTGTAGCTATATAAAGAAAGTATGTGACAACCAGGATCCCTTTCTTTGTGGAGAATCCTGAGCTACCAAAACATTAAAGAAGTCATTTACGAAAGAGGAGTGGGGGGCTGTAACTTGAATTTAGGATGCTGTCCACAGGACCAAGCATTTCCACAATTAAGAGGAGTTAACATCGGGGTATTAACGATTTCATCAATAAAAAATTGGATCATATTAAAAGCAAATGCCCATATTACTATTTCAGAGAGGTTAAATATGTGATGGCTTGTTGATTATTGCAACACTAAAGAGAATAAATATCATGAAAGATGGCTGGAGAGCAAATGCCTTTGCAGGCTTTTTCAGTATTCAATTCTAGAATATTAAATCTTGTTTTACATTATCTTTCAAGTACAGGGCCATCTCATTTGCTGCTCCTGCCTTACTCTTGGTGCTTTTGTTACAACAGGGACTAGCAGTCCCATTATTCAACCATAAACAAAACTCACTTCTGATGTCATGAATTGTCTGCCACCCTACCACCTAAGGTCTCCAAACCCTTCTGACTCGTAGTAAGAAAGTATATGGTATTTATACAGATGATAGGGGGAACTTAATGTCCTGCCCTAAATCAAACTTTTTAACTATTGAATGGGTGACTTGTTGAAGCGTCATGGGAACAAATGTTGCAAACTCTACTTTGGTCCTGTACCCCTTAGTGCATAGGGAAATTTCATGATCAACCTATGTCTCTTGGCTACTCAAACATTTTCTAAAATCTTAAGTACATACATTTACAAAGCTGCATGACATTTAACACTCCTGTTGATTTTTTTATTTTTGTATTTGCGTGAGAACTACTTCCCTATCTATAGGTTTTCTGGATCCCTGAAACTCCATATGTTATCCTCCAATTTTCAAATATTTCATTTACAAAGAAAAAGGTATTTCTAAGAACAAACAATGACAATCACAAATAGTAGCTTTTCAGTCAAATTATCAGGTTCAAAAGGACAATATAGCCTACTTTCACCCAATGTCGTGCTCGATGAAGGTAGAGGCTGCCTGTTTTGAGAGCACAGCTGAAGGCCCATCTGTTTAATCAGGCACTTATCCAATAGATATGGGTGGATGAGTGGGAGTAGGTGTAGGAACTAGAAGTCCAGTCTGGAGAACCATCAAGCCAATTTATGTCAGATGTGTGCTCATGTTTAGAGAAGCATATCTGGTCACATATTAATCTCAACATAGAACTGTTTTATAAAATTGTGTCATTTCACATAATTTCAAGTGTGTTAAAATTCATGTAATAGAATCTTAATCTAAGCTGCTTAAATATATTCAAAGCAATTCTAATAACTGTAATGGATAATGCTTTTTCTAAACAACTCATCAAATTTAAGTCTACTTTATCAATTTCTGTTTTCTAAATATAAGAAACTAAATATTTTCTTTGTTAGCAAAGATATCAAGGCAATTTTCTTCAATAAAAATAGGCAAATAAAAGTGAAACTTTATTAAGATTTCTAAGATTACCCTAAAAAAGCACACTATACACAATATAACTGATTCTCAACATTTATTGGTCTGGTGGATTAATAGCATTTCTTCTTTTTACAAAAGTTAAAATGACTTTTGTGTGTCTACAATTAATAATCATTTAATTTCTACCTGCTTATCTCCAATAAATAGAGGTATATCCCAATTAGATATCCCAATTAGATAAAGATAAGGTCTGATTTTAATAGTTAGGCATGTATCTAATGAACTCTCCATACATGTTTTCTGAGATAATATGCAGATTTAGTCCAATTTCTTTTTTTTAATTTTATTTATTAATTTTTTCAGAAAGAGAGAGGAAGGAGAAAGGGAAGTAGGAAGGGAGGGAGAGAGGGGGAGAGAGATAGAGAGAAACACTGACTATGTTGCTCACTTAATTATGCATTTTTTGGTTGTTTCTAGTATGTGCTCTGATCAAAGATGAGAACCAGAACCTTGGTGAATGGGATGACACCCTCACCAACGGAGCTGCCTGTCCAGCACCTCCAGTTTCTTTATTGACATAGAAGAGGTTTTGTTTTGTTGCTGTTGTTGTTTGTTTTTTTACTAAAGTGTGTGGAAAGAGCAAACTCTTGTCCTTTTTCTTCCTGAAAAATTACGGGCTATTAAACAAACCTAAAGTATATTTGGAAATACTTAGTGATTAAATATGTATGAAATATATTTGTCTCTAAGTCCCTTGCTAGAGAAAATTTTGGACATGCCTCAAGTTATCCCTAGATTCTCACAGAAAAGGAAAAAGAGAAAGGAAACAAAGAAAACGAAGTTTATGAGCATGATGCCACTGCTTCTAAAAGAACATTTTAAATTATCTTCTCTTCCCATATTTGCTAACAACTCTACTTGCATGCATATTTTCCTAAATAAAATGCCCCTTCAATTACTAGAGGAGGCAGGGAAAAAAGTCACGCTGTACTAGTTGTCTCCAAGATTGAGTCAATGAGAAACTAAAATGAGCCATTCTGGGTTAACAACTCTGTGCATTGCACTTTTTCCTCCACCCCCAGTAACTATTGAAATGACTCAACAGTTCTACTGTTTATAAAACAAAACAACATTAAATATAAAATGGGAGAAAGGGTTACCTACGTCTGATTTCAAAATGACAAGTATAGAAAATATACTTATAATACTCTAAGCAAAAGGTTATTTAAAGTTTTAATTACTTAAAGTTTATTAAAATTTGTTTTTTTCCATATGAACTCAGCTTGGAAAATTTTAATTAAAATTGACAAATTTCTATAAGAGTTGATATTCATTTTGAAATTATGAAAACCAAAAAATTGAATACAATGTAGAAATTCTTTTCTTGTGAAAATCAGCCTAAATAAAAAGTGACCATGGCAGTTGCAATTGTGTTGTTATTTTACATTTGTCTCAAAGTACAAATAGGACATTATACTACCTCTGCCTAAAAAAAATCTCTTAAAGATCCTCTGTTTGTGGTGGGGGGTGGTGAGTATATCTTTTTAAGGATATAATTATAGCCCTGACTGGTGTGGCTTAGTGGATTGGGCATCATCCTGCAAACTGAAAGGTCACCAGTCCGGCACATGCCTGGGTTGTGGGCCAGGTCCCCAGTTGGGGCCGTATGGGAGGCAACCTATTGATGTTTGATATTTCTCTCTTTCTCCCTCCCTTCTCCTCTCTCTAAAAAATAAACAAATAAAATCTTTTTAAAAATAATATAATTATAATTATCTATGGATCAAACTATAAAAATGAAATCAGTATAAGTAATCTTCTATCACTGGAAATTTGTAGGTGGAATATATGACATAACATTAGAAATGCACAGCAAAGCTGTAACTTATCAGACAACTATAGCCCTTCTCCTCTAAAATCTCAAAATCATTTGTAGTCCATACAAAGTAATGAAAAAAATAGTGAATAAAGAGCCAGGCAGTCTCCACTTTAATTCTGCCCCAGTTATTAAGTAGCTAGATAGTGCGGGCAAGGCATAGCCAACTATCTTACCTTCTTTCATCAGGAAATTTAGAATCAATCAGCTATGAAAACAGGTTTCAAGCAATTCTAAATCATAATTAGAAGAGACTACACCTCTGACGTGAGAAAGATTCTGAGGCTAAATCAAGGCTCAGTGGAGAAGAGAACTATGATCAATTAATGATGTCAGTCAGAGTCAGAGTGCGTCAGGGAGAATCCAAATGGCAGCACACGTGCCACATACCGGGGACCATTGGATCAGATGTCTCCTCTTAGATTTGATGGATTCCGATGCAACGAAATTCTTTTCAGTAAGGCTGAAAACAAAACTGCTAACCTAACACATGCCAGCATTATACTTTAACATACCTAATAATTCCTGCAGTTTATGAGTCTAAAATAATCCAGTCTGTGAAATAAGATGATCTGAGAGAGGTAACCCATATTGAGTATGAGTCAAATTGGACTAAAAGGCATTTGAAACTATTTTTTTATTCTACTCACCTAGTAATTTCTATTATCTCTATGGTAATTATTTGTTTCCCCACTCCACTTCTACCCCCACCAAATAGTCTGTCAAACAAGCAACGCCCTGGGAGGCTAGTCTTTAAACATCGATTAAAACTATTTATGCAGGGTTTTTGTTTGCTTGTCATCATTATAATATAAATTATAGTTGTTTTCATCCTAACAGGTTCCTGACCAGCTAGTTTAGTTTATTTATTCTGCTTTCTTATTACAATAGAGCACATGGTGTGATGTCAAAACGACTGTTGGCAAAAACTTCCCCTGGAGCTCTACTGAAAACACCATTTCATTCACAACAGGTTATCTATTGTAAAACACAAAGAAGTCAAAATATCAACCTGTAGTATGGCCCACATTATATTCTCTACACTTTGAAACTCAAAATAGGAAATGCTAAAAAATCTGTTAAGATTAAAATCCCAAGTACATGCATAACTGTAGAACCACTTTATACAGGCAGCCTCCACCTCAACTGCCAGCTGTGGAAATGGAATCTACACAGACAGACGCAGCCATCAATTTGGCAACAGTGCTCTGTTCATGCTTTACAAGATTTATACCTTCTAAACAAAATTAACAGAATGCTAGAGGTTTGGGGCAATGCTCTATATAATTTCCTGATTTGAAGCTGACAAGGAGGGAAAGTTAAGAATAAGCTTAACTACCTCACATGTAGAATCCAGGCTTAAACACATAATCAATACATTTCATACTTACTGCAGAATTCAAAGGAACTATTGATTGTTTGAGAGTCTATGTGGTTTATATAAGTTGTAATGCAAAATAGATGAAGCCAAACATAGAGTACAATGAGCCCTGCTATTGATAAATAGGTGAAAAGGCATCAGGAATTGCAAACTTACTTGGCAGTATTAACAAATAAAACAAAACAAAATTACTCTGGTTGAAGCATGAGAGAGGAGCTAGAGCTGTCCCTGCTTTGTCAGTCTGGCTTTCCCAGCTATAATGCGGGGTACTCAGTGACTTCTAGGAATACTGTGACATAGGAATACCACGTATATTGTCTAACTCCTTCTTTTTACAAAGGCGGAGAATTAAAGAAGAGCAAAGATATTAGGTAACTTGACTAGGATCAGATGCAGAATGAGGAGAATCCACACATGCTTCTATGTACCAGTTACCCATCTTGACACTGTGTTCTGAATCAGCTGTAATTTTGTAATTTTGGTAATGATAACACAGGCTCGGTTACAAAAATGGGATTACTTAAATAACCCAATCTGTGGCTTTCTAAAGAATGAACAAGCATGTCTAAACAGGGGGAAAAAGTGAGTTCAAATATATATTAGTTTTGTGGTTGCAATGATACAAGACACTTGAACAGCAATTTTAAAGTATTTTTAACAAGAAGGTTTTGAATACAAACCAATTCTCAATTTGAAAAACAGAAGATGTACTTATATGAGGGAGTATGATATACTTTTAGCCTGATGAAAACATAAGCCTGAACATGCACCCTCATTTACATACTTCTTGGGGAAACTAATTTGTTTCAATAAAACCAGACAGCACCTTTGGAAAAAAAACCGTTTTGCATAGTTTCCTTATATCATCTTTCTTACAATATTATGGAATCTTTTTTCTCTCCAATAATGAAACAGTGAGTGAGTTTTTAAAAAAGGTTTATTTTAGATTATACTTTAAACAAATAAGACTAAAGGACTATTCTCAGTCATAGAAAATAGATGGGAAGACTTAGGCAAAGAAACTCAAAGTGAAACAATGCAAGTTGTTTAAAAGAAAATGCATACAATTGCCACCCTTAGAACACATATTAAACTATAAAATCCATGAAGGTAGAGGCCACATTTGTTGGTATCAACAATACCATGCACAACGATTGATGGAGAGTAGCTACTGAATAAATATTTGTTAAATGCATAACTAAGGAAATGAATGGAAAGCAGCAAAATGAGAGAGGGGGGAAGGAAAGTTGTATTTCTGGGATGGGTAAAAGAGTTTTAATAATAGATAATAACTCCTTCAAAATTTTATAGCCGAGTGAAACTGTGCCAGGAGGAAGCCAAACAGATCTAGGTCCTATTCCACCCTCCATCATCTTTCTTGAGAAAGTTCTTAAAACTCCAGTTGATTACCTAATCTACTGGATTCTCTTTTTTTTTCCAGTAATTTTGTAATATACTGGTCATAGCATAGGTTTGCTGAGAAGAGGAAAGGTAGTAACCTATGTGAATATACTTCATGGTGTCTGGCAAATGCTGTGGCTCAGTAGCTGTTAGCTCCCTATGACCGTGGTCACAGTGCTACTTCTGGCACTAAAGCTAGAAGTCAACAGAAAACCACTACTAATGAAAGCATTGAGACCAATCACTTTGAGGGGGCCAGGACCATCTTCATCTTAGAGAACTACAATCCTCTGCCTTCATTCTAAGATGTCCTGTGCTATACCCTCATCAGAGTTTGGAAAGACACAAGGACTTATTCACAAAAGAGAGTTAGAAACAAGGCCATGTCCAAATTATTTTTTTTAATTCTGTCTTTGGGCTTAGGTGAATTGCAAAATAATTCTATAAGCCCATAAAGAAAATGGATTTCAATATTTTGCATACTGTAATATTTTTTCCACCTCCTGGGTTGTTTTGATTTTTTCTTTCAAAAATAATGTTGGATATTTTATGCTAGATAGCTTCTATTTACTCCTCAAGACCTACTCTCTACACTTCCCCCTGTTTTATGCCCAAAATGATCCACATGGATGACATCAATGGACCCCCTTACCCTCTGGCTCTGGTTGGGTTCAATCAAGGAGCACTGGCAGGAAATGGTGGAGAGATGAGAATGAATTCAAGGTTTTTATTTCCCTGGTTCTCTCCCTGTAAGCTTACCTTGAGCTGACTGTATCCTTGAAAAAAGGTCACCACTCTTATAATATGACTTCTCCTTTTGGGTGCTGACATTTCTCCCTCCACTGATCTCTTTGAACTTAGACTGGTAACAGCTGTGCTATTAGTAGCCTCTGGTTCCTTACCTGAATCCAACGCTTTTACTTACTCCTTTTACAAATAAGCCACCCGTGAAGTATTACAATTTGCTTGTGCCAAAGTTCCTGCAGGAACCTTAATTGAACAGATATGGTTTATACAGACTCATCACAACTGGTGGCTAGCCTAAACCTCACATTCCTTCTCAGACTAACTCTCTGAGTTCAGAACTGTTATAAGAATAGCTCCTCTTTGTATAGTTTCCATTCGAGAAATAATCAAGATAGCAGGGTAATATGTTCCTTACTAATTAAAAATATAATATATATAAAAAATATAAACATTAAATATAAAATCACAGATACCCACTTGAACAAGTGAATTAAGACTTTTGCTAAACAAGCTCAATTTCTCTTGTCTATTCTTTTCCATACTTTTCTTCTAGTGTGTGTGTGTGTGTGTGTGTGTGTGTGTGTGTGTGTGTGTGTGACTACATACTGGTGCTTCTATCATATAGAAAAATCCTCCAAATTATTTATGGGTAAAAGAACACATGCATTTTTCAAATTTAAAATTTTAATACAATTTTAAAATTTGTATATTAGAATAAGTCAAACTTAGCAAAAAGTTAACATTCATAAGTATATCCTGTAAAGCACAATCATAAAACATCAGTACCACTTGATGTGTGCCACTAAACAATCTGCATCAAAATGTTGGTTCATTGAACTACTTCTGATTTAATGTAAAATACATCAATGAAAAGTTCATTTAAACCTTGAAAAATATTCAGCCTGAATTTATCATTGACTTTAAACATGTAAATTTTAAAATGGTCCATTTTTTTAACTTAAAAATAATAAAGCCATCACAACCGATGGTGAGCCTCCTTAACCACTTAATATTTTTATGTTTACTAGATACAAATTGTGACATCTTCAACTTCAAAGAAAACTAAAAACTTGGCTAGAAAAGATTAGAGAATGAAAGTTTCAACTGTTTTCTAATTAAATTCCTTGCAAATTTAAAGTATACTTCAGAAGTTTAAAGATGGAGTGGTTCCAATGATATTAACTTTTATTAGAAAAGTATGTAAAGGAAATTTATCAAAAACCCAAACAGATGTAAGAATGTTTCAGTTCAACATGGATTTCAGGGCTAAGTATAAATTTTCTTTTTTATTTTTTTCATATTTAATTTATTATTTTTTCAAAAATTTTATTTTATGTTTTCTATTTCCATTTATCCCCCTCATACCCTCTTCCACCTTCACCCATTCCCTCCCCCCATAATCACTACATTTGCCCATTTTTAATTGAATTTTTTGTTTGTTTTGGTATTAAATTTCATAAATTCTTTATAAATTTTGGGTATTAATGCCTTATCAGATGTATCAGCAAATAGGTTCTCCCCTTCAGTGGTTTGTCTTTTTATTTTGTCAATGGTTTCCTGTGGTGCACAAGAACTTTTTAGTTTGATATAGTCCCATTTGTTTATTTTTTCTTTTGTTTCTCTTGTCTGAGGAGATGTTATTTGGGTTCATTTCCCAGTTCTGGTGCTCCAGGCTAGAGAGCCGAGCTTGGGGTTAGACTGCACACTTCTGAGGAGGAACCACCCCAGTCACTGAAATATCCCTCCAGAACTTCAGCTGCTGCCTGTGGGAGCCCAGCCAGCCCCCTCAAGCCTCCACATTTCCTACCAGCCTTGAAGTGGTGATGTGGTTACTTCCATAAGTCCCTGGTTATAAGGCTTCTCTCCAGCTGGTGTTCAGTTTGTTATTCACAATGATTTTTGTATAATTTAGCTGTAATGCCAGTTTGCTCCTGGGTATAGGTTAGTGTAGCTTCCATCTTTTCTTTTTTAATTTACTGTAGCATATGAAGTCTTTCTCTAATAGTGCCAATGTTACTTATGTTAAACTAAAGAAAATTCAATGGAACATTTTTCCATTTTTTCTTTTTCTTTTTTTAAGATTCTATTTATTTTTTATGAGAGATGGGAAAGAAAGAGAGAGAAACAATGAGAAACATTGATTGATTGCCTCTTGAACTGGGATGCATCTGCAACCCAGGCATGTGCCCCGACTAGGAGTCAAACCAGTAAACTTTTGCTCTTTGGTATGACACCCAACTAACTGAACCACACTGGTCAGGGCTCCATATTTTTTTCCAATCTGAACATATTGTTCTAAAGCAAGATTCTTCCTCCAGTTTGTTAATACCTTGTTATAAAACTAAAGTGTGCAGGGTCACAGAGGAGCTGACCTGGCTTTCTATTCATCCTAACATAACACTTCACTCATCCAGCAGGCATGATCTAACTCCTTGCACCAAATTTGGCCTTCTGACATAACCAACTTATGAAAAATTTAAAATGAGCTCTTATATGATTCATTTCTATCAGAAAGTCATGCTCTGAGTCAGCAAGCCAGTGGACAAGCTGACACATATTTTACTAAGTGTATGAAGGTAGAAAATATGCTCATTACCATAACCAAATAAAGGCATATACAAATAGATCATGATGACAATTTTCTGGGCATCTATTATTTAATAAGCCATGCTTGAATTGATTTGTATATTATCTGTCATCCTCCAAACGACCTTGTAAAGCAGGAATTTTACTTGCTCTGTAACCAATGAGGAAACTAAGACTATAGTGAAACTGAATTGCTTGCCTCAAAGTCATATTGGAAAGTAAACATTCAACCCCATGTCTGAGCCCTTTCATCCAATATCTAACCAATTATCTTTATACTACCCCAGACTATTTCCTAAGGAATTGTTTCTTTTCTCCAAAATTATTTCAAAATAAGTCAATATCCAAGGCCAATCCTAAACAATATATTCAAATAATACTAAATAATGCTAATGTCAAAAATAGCACTGCTATTGTTTTAATCTCATTGGGACCAGAATGGCCAGCATTTACATACATAACACAACTTAAAATTATAAAATTTTAAAATATTTAGTTAAGGCCCTGGCTGGTATAGTTCAGTGGTTTGAGCATGGGCCTGCAAACCAGTGTCACCAGTTCGATTCCCAGGCAGGGCACATGCCTGGGTTGCAGGCCATGTCTCCAGTAGGGGGTGCACTAGAGGCAACCACACATTGATGTTTCACTCCCCCTCTTTCTCCCTCCTTTCCCCTCTCTCTAAAAATAAATAAATAATATCTGTTTAAAAACTCTTCAGTTGTACATTCCCCATGTCATCTACTAATATTATTATACAAATAAGCAATTTAGAAATCATTAAATCTGCATTGTCTATAAAAAAACTCCTTTGAAATATCAAATTTAATAATCTCATAACATTCAAAATAATTGACATTCAAAAAGATGAAAATTCTCAGTATTATTTTAGGCAACATGAATATATATACATATATACATGTGTGTAGGTATATATATATGCACGCATATACATATCAATGAGGCAATATATTTATTTAACAAGGCCTTGACTTGAGCTGGGTTAAATTTACCAAAACAATAATAGTATTTTAAAGTTGGGTTTCAACAAGTAAATAAAAACTGTCTCCTCGAAGTTTTATGTGCTTATAATGCAGTACACAAAATAAAAATAAATATATGGTCTCATTTTCCTAAATTTTAAAAGATTTTATTTATTTATTTTTAGAGAGAGGGGAAGGGAGGGAGAAAGAGAGGAAGAGAAACATCAATGTGAGAGAAAAACATTGATCGGTTGCCTCTTACATGCACCCAGACCAGGCACCAAACCCAAAACCCAGGCATGTGACCCGACCAAAGATCAAACCGTGACATTTCACGTTGTGGAACAATGTCCAACCAACTGAGCCACACTGGTCAGAGCCATTTTCCTAAATGTTTTATCATTAGCACTCTTCATCCTTGAATTTAGGATTATCAAATAAAGAAATGTTTTTGATAACTTGAAGTAACAAATCAAAACCATAATAAATTTTATCCTTCCTAAATTACACCAGCCTAATAATCATATTTCAAATTATGGTTGTCTTTCATTATTATTCAATCAAATTTTACATTGTCCAACAATATAATAAATACAGTATTATGTTTATGTAAAATACATGTATCAAAAATCATCTCTGAAGCATGGAAAAATGTAATTTGATCAATATCAAGTTTAATCATTTATGAATAAAACCACTCTTTCTGTACACAGGAGACAAATTATAATTTGCATCCTGTGAATATCAAAAAATACCAATTACTTTTGTTATTAAAATACCATTGGGCCAGCTGTGGATTCTATAATGGAAATTAGTTTTATTCTGATGCTTTAAAAAAGCACTGATAACTAATCTCAGACAAAAGTATTATCATTGGTAAGATCTGAATACTGACTAAAGAGGCTTTTTAAAAATTATTATTTAACAAATCTCAAGGATAACTAAATGACACCAGGAAATAGTTGCATTTCCAATGTCACTCTCAAGTATCTACAGAGGTTACATTCCAAGACCTCTAGCGGATGCCTAAAACCTTGGATAGTGTAGAACCCTATACATACACTATGTTTTCTCCAATATATGCATACCTGGGATAAAATTTAATTCATCAATCAGGTACAGTAAGATATTAACAATAATAATTAGTAATAAAAATGGAACAATTATAATAGTATACTGTAATAAGTTATATGAATGTGGTCTCTGTCTCTCAAAATATCTTATTGTACTGTACTCTCCTTTGCACTTAATGAAAGCACTTTATGGCTTCTCTTCATTATATCCAAATTGACAGCACCACTAGTCTTGTGCTTTGGGGTCATTGTTAAAGTAAAATAAGGATTACCTGACACAAGCACTGTGATACCAAGACAGTGGATCTGATAAACAAGTCGGCTACTAAGTGACTAACTGGTGTGGAGCATCTAGAACACAGAGGCGCTGGAACAAAGGCATGATTCACATCCCAGGCAGGATACCAGGGAGGCAGGAGATTTAATCACCCTAATCAGACCCATACACAGTTGAAAACTCATGAAATGTTTGTTTCTGAAATTTTCCAAATAATGTTTTTGGACCAAAGGTGACCATAGGTAACTGAAACTGAGGAAATCAAAACCATGAAAATTAGGGACTACTGTAACAAAAATGAAATAGAAGCAACAATAGTTAATAAAAAAAATTGTATATGACATCCCAAGTACAATACAATTGGTGTCTACTGTAAAAAAAAGTGTTTAATATTAATCCCTAACTTCACCAGTAAGTAGTTACATAATTTTAGACAAGTCACGTAAACCATGTGTCTCAATTTATCACTAATAAAAATATAAATTATAATTTAATTATTTGACAACCATTTGTTAAACAGACACTGTGACTATGTGGGCATTCTGGGATTGAGTACTGACAATAAACTGGTTAGTAAAATAGACATATTAAATTAGATAATTGTGGTAAATAAATCTATAAATTATAAGTATTTAATGTATATAATGCATTTAACATAAATTAGAATCATGATGTTAAAGCTCCTGTGAGAAAAAAGTCAACTTAATGTTGGTTCTTCAATATATTTCCCAAGTTTTTCCCTCTCTGACTTTCAGTCTCGGTAAGATGTTTTAGGTTTGTTTCCTCCTGTCCCCCTCTCCCTCCCCCCTCCCCCTTACCCCTCCCTCACTAAGTACAACTATGAATGCTGGAAATAATGTAAGAGACAACCAAAGAAGAACTCTGAAAGGTCAGGGAAGAAGGCAAAGTAGTCAGATATCCCACGACAGGAGGAACAAGCTAGGCGACACATGTCTTATATCCTCCCACCCAAAGGAAGAAGGTAACACAGGCCCAGAAGAAATCTTGACTTCCAACATAGCAACAGAAGGCAGAACAAGTAGGCTTTTTCTCCCTGGATCAGTAGGAGCTCCATGGACAATAAGCCTTCAGCCAAAGTGCTCTCCTCAGCACCTGAGACCACTCTCCACCATGGAGAGACACAGGAGTGCACTAGCTAAGGGGATCTTGCCACAAGCACCCAGGCCCCACATCCCCCACAGACAGGCATCATCTGCCACAATAAGCCCTGGCTTAGGAAGAGCTCTTCTTCTCCACCAGACCTGCAAATCCTTCTCCCTCCAAGAACATTCAAGGGAGGGGGTGTGCGAGAAAAGTTAGCAAAGGGGAGTGTTCCCACCACAATAAGCTGCCATGTCTAAAACACTCTTCATATTTTCAGGCCCGAGAATCCCTTCTTCCCACCTAAAAGCACAAAGAAGCCCCACCTCACAAAATTCCTTCTACCCTCTCAGGCAGAACCAAAATGGACTACTGAGAGCCTCATTCACATTAGTTACACCAAGCCAGCCTCCTCCCCCCACCAAAAAATAACACCACAAAGCCTCTGAAAATTACATTGTCATTGGAACTAGAACCAAAACTAAACAGAGTTTAACCTACTAAAATAAAATATTTAAATGGGACCCAGTATCTCCTAAAATGAACACAGCCTCAGGGACTCATGGGACAAAAACAAAAGATCCTAGACATTGAGGAGAAAGACAGTAGGGTCAAAGAAGTATTTGAAGAAAGAATGGCTGAGAATTGTACAAATGTGGTGTACAATATAAACTGATAGATGCATGCAGTGAATCCAAAAATGAAATAAAACAAAAAAATCCATACAAAGATACATCATCATTAAACTTTTGAAAACTAAAGACAAAGAAAGTCTTGAGAAGCCAGAGAGAAACAAAACATTACCTTTATGGGAACACCAATCAAATGATTGCATATAGTGCTGTGTAGGCAGGTTCTCCAGCAATTACATCAGCTAAAAACGGCTACCTCACTAGAGGTCATGCGTCCTTTCTTGGAGGCTCATATCCCAATTTAGGAATATAAACATCTAGTCCCCCATCCAATGATTGATGCATATGAGGATATAAAGGCCCAGCCCTTGACCCAACTCAAGACAACTCTGAATGGCCATATCACCTTCCTAGATGTTCAACTTGACCTTTGTTGAGACTGCAACACAGTTTGACTCCTCCCCCTTCCCAACCGTGCTTCCTTCCCATTCTTCCATGCATTTTTTGATTCCAAGAATGATTCCTAATAAATATCCTGCTTGCTGATCTCAATCTCATTGTTGCTTTCCTGTGGAATACAACTTTGGACCATAGTCATGAAGGTAGGTGATTGTAGAGAGAACAGAGCCTGTTCAGGAGGCATTTTTCATTAAATGGAATGAGTATCTTGAACCACCAACTGTTAAAAGCTCTCTCTAGAAGCTGGGGGACCTGAAGCCTCTTTGCCTTAGCTTTAGGTCTTAGTTTTTAATTCCAGGACAACAAGAAAATTTTCCTCCAACATCTTATTACATTAGTCTACTTTGAAACTTCGAGAGCAAATATTAAATGTTATTTTAAATTATTCTAGTTATTCTAATTAGAATACAAATAATTCAATTTTTAAATTAGACATCAAACTCCAACAAATAAAGTTAAAATTAATATGTTCAGTATTAATGATAATGGTGACAGATTATGGAGTCAGTGTTGGAACTGGGGAAGCATTTTGAAAGCTTCTTTTTTTTAACTAAAGAAAAAAAAACTAAAAAATATCCTGAAATGAAGTAGAGCCATACAAATTTTTGAGGAGAAAGCAAAGAAGCAAATTATTGTATACAGAACTATAATTACAGTTGTGAACATCTAGAGCCTGATATTTATGTAAATCCTTACACTATAATTTTAAATTCAAAGTTTATTAGCAATTTACCTTTTACTCAATGAACAGTGCTGTGCTAGCTAAAGAACCTTCCATCATCATCTCCCAGATTACTTATTCTCTTATAGAATTAATTACTCTGAGTGTACAGCCATCACAATCTACTCTCTAATTAACACAGCTTTTACATATTTTGAATGAACTTCCTTGAATCTCAAGGTTTCATATTTGCTTCAGTGCATTATAGTGCCCTCTCCCCTGTGCATTTAAACTCCTGGTCACTTAATTAATGCTACCTACCAGGCCCTTCCCGAGATTAAACCCTGTCCAGCCCAAAGAATCTCCTTCCCACTTCTCAGTTCCTTGGACACGATGATCCACTGCAGAAGGATTACTCTGACTTTAACGCTCATTGCTTATCAATTACTTCCACCTCCTCCATGGTACTAGAGAGGCAAATGGTCTCAATAATGCATCAGTCTGAGCAGACTGACTCAACCCACAGTCAATTGGTAATGATTCTGCCACTGACCTGATGGACAGACACAGGCAGTTACAACTGATTTAACATTAATGAGGAACAGAAACATAGTGGATTAACTAAATGGAGAGGAACAGACAATCTAACATGACCTAATCCTCTGCTTCTTCTAAGTAATATTACTTTGTATTAATACTTTATTAATATTTGCTTCTAATCCACACCTGACTTATATTTGGAAGAATCACAGTAAAACCAAGCAACAGCTTAACAAATAATTGTAAAGAGCAAATCTAATGAGTGAAGGTTCTTATACAATCTACAAACTGATTAGTTGCTCAGGAAACAAGGTATAATATTAGGGAGATACCCTATATCTAGTGTTAAAAGAACTTAGAGTGATAATATATTTTTAGATTTCTAGGCTTTAAGCATCACCTTAATTATTTGCTTTTATGAAGTAAAAGGTATTCCTAATAATTTTTCAATTAGGGGAGTAAATTCCAAAAGGATATATGACAGGTATATTGAGCAGTTGGTTCAACTTAGCTATTCTAAAGTAGTTACTCTTACTCTTCTAACTTCTAAAATAATTTTTTAAATATTGGATTATAAGTGCCATGGCATTGTTTTAATTCAAATTAATATTCAAATTCCAAACTTCTTACACAGATTCTTTACTGTAAGGTCACAATGTACCTCCCCAGCCTCATCTTATCTACTCAGACCTGCCAGACCCAGACCACACACATGACACACACATGCCCACACACAAACTTTTGAGCCTCTTGCCAGGCAGTGCTAACTCACCAGAACCACCAAACACCAGGCCCCTTCATCACTTCATGACTTGGTATAAGCAGTCTTCTTGCCTTCATTCCCTGTGCAAACTTCTACTTACCATTTAAGACTGACTACAAATGTCATTTCCTTTGTGAGTCCTTCTCTGACTCCCTCATTCACTATTAGATAAAAGCCCATGGTATGAGAAAACTTTTCTATAGCATTTCTCCCATAAAATTGAAATTAAGCGCTCTTCTGTGTCCTACTCCATTAAACTGTGAACTCCCCAAGGGCAAGGATTATGACTTACTCATCTCTTTCACCCAGTGCTCCATCAATCAAAAAGGTTGGCTTCCAGCATAGGATTATGAGGATTTAAAAAGAAATTTAACAAAATCACTTAATGACACATACAAAGTGCTCAACATATATTATACATTGTTTTCTTAAGTATCAACAATAATGCCTATTTTGTAGAAGCCATTATATAAATGCTTAGTGAAATGCTTAGAAATGATGGTTTCTAAAATGAATCTTGAACAGAGTTACATAAAAATCAGGCAAAAACATTAAAGTGATAATTATTATCACTACAAAATTTAATACTCCTTATAAGGTTTGAACAAATACTATTCCAAATAGCAATCAGTTACTGATTATTATATACAAAGGAAAATAAAAATATTAAAATAAGTGATTAGAAAGAATTTAAACAGAAACTTAAGACTTATTGAAATTCTTCTAAGTGTTAAGATTTTCTAAGTTAGTACTTAATGAAATGCTTTTAATAAATAATAAGCCAATAGTAGCTTGTTCTGAGAACTCTAACTCATGTAAATAACACTAAACAACATAGCAAACAAAAAGAAAGTAATGCTGACATTTTACTCCCTGACCTTTTCCTGAGCAAAATAGTTTATTATTTTTAAAGAGATGCTGTCCATTTTGCACATATATTCTACATTACTTTAAGTTAATCATTTTAGAAAAGATGTTTCATGTTTTCCCCTCAATAATGTTCCCACAAGGTGTTTTTTTTATTTCAGACAACTATATGGGAGTTTCAGAAGGTACTCCTGAGTTCAGTTAGTGAATACTATCATTTATGCTTTTTTAGATGTTATTTTACTTGGCTTTATAAATTAATAATATAAAAATTAGTGAAATAAGCACAAACTTTTATTTGTACTTAGAATACTGTGCCAAAGTAATGATAAGAGTGCCACCAACTAATAGAAACAGAAACTTATTACCTGGAGGATCCTCCCAAATGTCAATAATGCCCCCAAAACCCCCTAACAAAGGTGAAGATTATCGAATCTCACTTATATGCCACACTCAAGGATTCATACAAACACAAAAAGCTTATAATGCTCTCATTCAGTATGCCAAAGTCCATTAGCTCTATGAAATAATTTCTTATAACTCTGAACTTAATTGCATAATTTTCATAAATAGATAAAACCCTAAACTATAAAACAGCAAACTGGCAAAATTATGTGCAAATTTCTTTTTTAGGTGAGTGATTTTAAAGCTAGGCAACTAATTTCTAAAGGAAAATTATATTTCATAGATATCTAGATAATACATGCAAACACACACATATATGTAGTTATGTCATAAAATTTTAATACATAAATATGTTTTTAGAAGTCAGCTCTTTTATGTACATGTATACACACACATACATACGTATGTTTATATATCAGAATTTTCAGTCCTATGATCTAGATAGATCTGATTATTTTCCTTCTTTCACATGATACTGTTTTTCAAAATCTCTTTTATTGCAAGGCAAATTAATCTAAATTATCTGCTTGGGCTCCTAAACAATCATTTCAAACAAAAATATGGAACAAGCATTAATTGCAGACATTTCAAAGGAAATGGGAAATTTATTAAAAGACATCTCTTAGGTTACTCCTAAAACACATAAAGAACTTGTACAACTCAACAACAGAAAGACAAGTGATCGAATTAATAAATGGGCAAAGGACCTGAATAGATACCTCTCCAAAGAGGACGTACAGCTGGCCAATAGACATATGAAAAAATGTTCAACATCACCGATCATCAGAGAAATGCAAATTAAAATCATAATGAGAAGTCATCTCACATCTGCCAGAATGGCTATAATCAACAAATCAACAAACAACTGCCAGTGAGAATGTGGAGAAGAGGGAACCCTCTTCTTGCATTCTAGATGCAAATGTAGACTGGAGCAGCCACTGTGGAAAGCAGTATGGAGATACCTCAAAAAAATTAAAAATGAAACTGCCTTTTCACACAGTGATCCCACTTCTGAGAATATATCCAAAGAATCCCCAAACACAAATTCAAAAGAATATATGAACCCCTGTGTCCACTGCAGTTATTTACAATAGTTAACATCTCAAGAAACTGCCCAAGTGCTCATCAATACAGGAGTGGATAAAAAAGCTATATTACATTTACATGTTGGGAATATTACACAGTCATAAAAAAGAAGGAAATCTTACATTTTAGGACAGGATGGATGGATTTGGACAGTATTATGATAAGTTATATAAGCCAGTCAGAGAAAGACAAGTACCAAACAATTTCCCTTACATGTGAAATTGAATGAACAAAATAAACTGATGAACAAAATAGCAATGGAGACATGGGCATATGGAAAAGACTGACAGCTGTCCAAAGCAGGGGAGAGGGGATGGGATGAAAGAAGGTGAAGGGATTTGCAAAAAGAATGTGTGCGTGTGTGTGTGTGTGTATACACACATCTGTGTGTCAAATGTTCAACATCACTAGTCATCAGAGAAATGCAAATTAAAATCACATGTATATATTATATATTATTCGTTATATATAAACACACACACATATATACATAAAACACATAGCCACAGACAACAGTGTGGGGATAGCCAGAGAGAAAGGGGGATAGAGGCTAGATGGGCAAAGGAGGGGAATACGGGATGCGGATGGAACAATACTTTGCTTGGGGTGATGGGTGCACAATGCAGTACGCAGATAATGTTTTGTTGAGTTGTATACTTGAAACCTGTATGGTTTTGTGAACAAATGTCACTCCAATAAATTCAATTTTAAAAAGAAGTCAAATGGCCAATAAACAAATAAAATTATGTTCAGTATCTCTTGTAAACATGGAATTGCAAATTAAAACTTGGAAATTACCATTTGACAACCATCAGCTTGGCAAAATTTCTTTAAAGTCTGGCATTATCATGTGCTGCTGAGGATGACAAGCACAGGAAATTCCTCTGAAAGTAAACTGGTGCAACCACTTTGAAAAAATATTTAGCCATGCTGGGTGAAGCTGCTGATTTAAATGACCTGAACCCAGCAATTCCACCCCAAAGTATCTACTCAGATGACTCGCATTTGCACCAGGGGAAGGGCTGAAAATACTAATTACAGACATTGTTTATAAGAACAAAATAACTTAAAAATAAGTTGAATGTCCTCCAGAAGGAGATGTGTACGTAAAGTGTGGTGAACTGTTACAACGGGACCCTAATCGGCTGTGAGAATATATGATCCAGAGCCACATGTGTCGGTGTGAGTACATTTCAAAATCATAATGCTGAGTGAAAAAAGCAAGCGGTGCAATGATATAGTCAGTATAATGCCATTTCTTTAAAATTTATGAACATGCTGTACAATTATATAAAGTGTTTATAGGCACAAATATATATAGTAAAAATTCACAAATGTGCATGAAAATGATAAACCTCAAATGCAGGAGAATGTTTACTGTAGGGGAGGGACAGAAAGGGGTTTAGAGGGCCCCACCTAGATGTGTAAAGCTTTATGTCCTTAAAAAAAATGTAAAGAAAATTTGTCAAGTATTAAACTTTCACAAAGGGGGGTGGGGTAGTAGGAGAGCAGCAGGGAAGAAACAATTTTTGATACTATAAAAAATTTAAAAAATAAAAGACAGCCCTACATATGTCTTATGTGACATGATATCAGAGCTCCTATATCAGAGTTCTTGTTATATTAGCAATGACTGAACTTTTTCTGGACAGATGTTGCATAAGCAACACCCAAAATTCATCTGCTTTTTCTTCATACTATTTTCTTAAATTAACTCAAAATATGACTTAAACTCAAATAAACCTAAATAAATAAACTAAAAATATGGCCATTCTTTTGTTGGAAGAATACTGAAATCACAATACTTTCTAAAATAATAATAAACAGAATAAATTTATTTACTTATGCATTCATCGTAAGTAGGTACTTCTTATTTCTAGTGAAGTCACGTCTAATTTACAAAGGTTATCATATAAGATGGTAGCAAAGTAGGTGGAAGCTACAGTCACCTTCTCCCAGGACCAAACTAGAATTACAACTAAATTATAGAGCAATCACCCTGAACAAGCAATTAGAGACCAGCTGAAGAGAAGTCTTATAACCGAGGATTTACAGAAGCCACATAGGGACTGGTAAGAAGTATGGAGACGCAAAAAGGGCTGACCCCTCCCCCATGGATGGTGGCTGAGATTCTGAGGAGATATCTCAGCTGTGGGGCTTTCCCCCCTGAGAAGTGTGGTATTTAAACCCAAAGCTGAAGCTGAGCTCCCCAGCCTAGATCATCAGAGCCAAGAATAGCAGCCAACTTCCAGCTGTGAAAAGCAATGGGTTTCTCTCTGCCAGGGAGAGGCAGGAATCCTATAGAGACACAGGCACCCTCTTAAAGGCTCAACACACAAAAGTTCATTTGAAGTCACTCACAATGGGCTCTGTGATGGGAGGATGGAGTGGACTGGAGTGGTGTGAGATGAACGGTTCTAGGGAGGGACTTGGAGAGACAGCTGTCAGGATCACTGTGCTCAGCCATTCTCTCACACCACAGACGCCATGATTCTTGGATGGAGCACTCCCCTCCATGCTGCATCAGCCTTGGGGAAAGCAATAGCCCCATCCTATGGACTCACTCTTGCCCCAACATGTGGAGCTTACTCCCTGCTGAGGAGTACAGCCAGAGGTCCTTGCAGTGACTGAGCTTGACAGCCAAAAAGTGGAAATAGGCAAAGGTGGACCTCAGGGCACTTTGGGATTTTTGCAGACCTGCCTCTGAGCCCAGTCCTGGTAAAAGCCAGCCTTGGTATGCAGCGTGTTCCTTCCTGTGCACAGCCAGGCCTAGCCGAGGCAGCCAGAACCTGTGGTTCGCTTGTGACTCCAAAAAGGTTGCCAGAAGGCCATTCACAGGCAGCATCTTACACTGGTCTGCACCAGTGTCTTTCCCAAGAGCCCCACAACCAGCACACCTAGTGGCCAGTTTCAGAAAACATCAGGCTAGGGTCTGATAAACTTCATAAGCAGCATAACCAAAGGGAGATCTAATCAGGCACCAGACCCTGCTGAGGCAAATTCCACGTCATGTGGTCAGCAGCTGCAGAGTAGCTGACACACCATGGTTGAGGTTGAGCCTCACATTCAGCCAGGCTGAGGATCAACCCAATGCAAGAATGGGCCAATAGCAACCAAGACTCAGTTACAACAGGAGGGCCCACATAACCCACACAAGGTAGATTCTTGGAGCATCCAGCTCAGGTCATCAAGGGGACAGTACCATTGGGCCCCACAGAATATCTACTATATAAGGCCACCTCACAAAGACTGGGAGTCATACCAGATTTATCTAATACATAGAAATAAACACAAAAATGCAGCCAAAATTGGAGACAACAATAAGCAGGCCCCAAATGAAAGAAGAGGAGAAATCTCCAAAGAAAGAGCTAAATGAAATGAAGGCTAGCTATTTATTAGATATGAAGTTCAAAGTGATGGTTATAAGGATGCTCAATAGCATGAAAAAAGGACATAAAAAATAAAAAGTCAGAAATGAAGAAGACAATGCCTGAAATGAAGAATACACTGGAAGGAATAAATAGTAGATCAGATGAAGCAGAGGACAGAATTAGCAATTTGGAAGGTAAGGTAGAAAGAAACCTATCAGAGAAACAAAATGAAAACAGAATTTAAAAAATTACAATAGTGCCCTGACCAGTATGGCTCAGTTAGTTGGAACATCATCCCATTGACTGAAGGGTCACAGGTTCAATTCCTGGTCAGGGCACATGCCTGGGTTGTGAGCTTGGTTCTCTGTTGGGGTTCTGCAAGGCAGGCCTCTTGTAATGCAGGCCTTGTACACTAGGTGAGTGTTCTAGGAACCTATCTGTATCAGTGTACCAACTGGCATTGTTGTGAGAAGCTACGTTTGGCTTCAGTGAAATTTTTTTCAGACTCTTTCAATACATTTGCCCACTTCATGATGGGTGATTTACAAGAGCACCTGCCCACATTGTACTGAGAGTTCCAGAGTTTTTGACCAAAAACAGCATGACCCCCATGACCTGTTCTCTCTATTCACCAGATATCGGCCCGAGAGACTTTTTGTTGTCTCCCTGGATGAAAAAAGTCCTCAGAGGAAAACATTTTGTCAATGTGGAAGAGGTGAAATAAAAAATGGCAAAAGCACTAGGAGGCATCAAAATCGACAAGTTCAAAAACTGTTTTGAGCAGTGGAAAAGATGTCTCAAAAGGTATAGTGCATGAAATGGAGAGTACTTTGAAGGTGACAAGTTTAAACATGAAAGAATAAATACAGAATTTTTTATAAATAAATTCCATTTTGGAGTCCCCCTTAGTACTCAAAAAGTTACTGTTTTGTATTTACAGGGTTTTTAAGTATGCTATTACTCTTGAAAGACTTACAGCCTTTCTAACAAGATTACATAATGATGAGAACATTTTCAAAGAGCTATTTTCAGAATGCTCTTTCCATGGGTTCCTTTTGAAAAACACTTCCTTTATTTACTCATTCCTAAAACATTAACTTTACTGTGTTTGGGACAGTTAAATATACTGCTGGGTTGTTGTTGTTTTTTTCAAAATAACTGTTTCCTGACAATCACTGATTGTCACAGAAAAGGTTAACCAAGTCGGAACCCTGGCTTTCACATAAATCTATGTCAGTCATCTTAAGCAAAAACATTTTCAGTACTTTGCCACCAGAAAACCTACAGACTTTAGTGTAATTCAAAATACTTTTGGATCACTCCTCAGCTCATTAAAAAGTATTCCAAAAATCCAAATATTAAAACATATTTATTGTATAAAATTAACCATGTTAATGGCACCTTTTGCATATAAATCATAATATGTTGCAATAATTGGAGAGTTAATAAAAGAGGAACTTCTGTGAACCCCTTTGGATTGTGGAACCCCCACTCTTCATTTACAATACCTTTCCATCTCTGACGTGCTCTGTATATCAAATATTATTAAACATTTATTTATTCCTGACTTTTACAATGATATAAATGGAACTAATAATTCCACTTTTTCTTTTTTTCTTGTCAGTGAGATGTTTTGCACACCTTGCTATGATGAACACCACTGATGGATCACCATTTTCCAACCTGTACCCCAACAGAGGTATCTTCGACTGCGCCCTTGGTGCACAGTAACAACTTCCTGGATCTCCTTAGTGAATACCTATTATTTCCACACAAAGGAACAATGGAAATTATAATAAGTGTGACCACTCTGTGTATTTGAGGGGAAAGTGTATGCATGTGTGTGAACATATATACAGGACTAGGATGAGAAGTATAAATGAATACAGAACTTCACTGACAGAGACAGAAGGTCTCTAACAGCAGAGTTTGAAAAGAAAAAGAATGCTCTTTTGCCAGGTCCTAGCAAGTTCATGGATGTTTAAGTTGAATTTAAAATTTGAATTGAATTTGAATTTGAATGGAATTGAATTGAATTTAAAATTTTCTAAACATTTATAGCAGGTCTTCACTGCACCAGTCACAAAGATAAAAATCAGTGGTAAACCCAGACAGCTCAGACAAAATTTAATCTGGTATGTGAAAGTGCCCTAAAACTGTAAAGCCCACGCTGGTGATGAAGTAACGTTAAAGTTAGCATTCTTTAGGACTAAAACTAACAAACAAAAACCAAAATATAGTTTGCTAAATAACTCATTTACTTAAATTTTAATCCTCTCATAACTGCAATTATTCCAAACACTATACTGAATTAGAAGTAGAAAGAAAAAGGTCCCGGAAATATCCAACCTCTGATGCTATGAAGATACACTTGACAACCCCTCCTAATCACTCTTACTTGACATGCAATATTAAATACATTATCTCATGTTGAGGCCATAGAAAACTGGAAGCAACAAACTGGAGAGTTAAGTTAGAGAATTATTAGAAAAACAAGCATAACATTTGCAAAATAAGGCTAATGGAAAACAGAAACAAAAAAACTAAAAACCATAAAACCGGATGGGAGTATGGTATACCAATGAAAACTCATAAGCAATGACTTTGAGTCATAAACACAATGTGCATTATATTCATTATTATTGAAGCAGGATAGAAAGAAGCTAGGAAAATTCCTGGGCAAATGGAATGGGGGAACTGAGGCAAGAAAATTAAAAACAAGGCCAAAGAATCTGAGCAAGTTATAGCCAGCTGATGAATCACAAGAAATTATCTCCCCTAACCAATGACACTTGAAAGTGGATTGTTTATACTTCTTCTTCCTAACCAAAAACTACATAGCTTAAATCTCCCTGGTCTGGGAAATAGAGAACATAGTCCCAATTAATGTCATTTGTCATTAATTTCATCTGCTACACCCAAAAGCAGATGGAGTCAGGGGAACAAATAACAAAAACCCCATGAAAAGCCAGACTCAAGATAAAAGT